>JNBR01000093.1:0-18228 GCA_002081595.1 Achlya hypogyna | reverse complement strand
AGTGCAGTGAGGCTCGTAGCAAGATGCCGAGCGTCTCATCCTCGAGGCGAAGACGTCGTCAAAGCGGAGACCCACAGAAAGCGACGACGCATCTGGTGCGATCGTATCGTCGTACGCTGCAGCGTCTTGACCAATGTTCGGGAGCTGCGCAAAACTACCGATGAGTCATCTGTAAGAATGCGCCACGACGCCCCATCGAGGTGGCGACCGCTAAAAACACGATCATGCGAAGCGTTCCACCGACTAGCAGCAAGAATAGCTCCACGTCGGCAGCAATTAAACCGCGCACATCACAGCTGCGGCGGAGTGTGAAAAGCGAGCTGGAGGGGAGAGACCGGCTGCTCGTGCGATCTGCAACCATGTTGACGCCGCAAACTCCAACGTCCAAATGTCGTTGACCGCCACGGGAGGGTAGCGAGAGGGGTTCACACTGCCGTACACCACAAGCACAGTCGGTGTCGAGACAGCGACAGCTTCGCTCCGCGTGGCGGGCTGCAGCACATCGGTAACCACGGGTGACCACTCGCGCGAAGCCATGTTCAGTCGTCAAACATCGTTCGCAGTAATGAGCCCACTGCTCTGGGGAAGGCTGCATCATATAATACGCCGCCAAAGACGACAACGGTGTCGTTGTAGACTCCCTAGCTACGTATGACCCCCAAATGAAGTCGTCGATTACGATACCGACGAGTGGGAGTGTCGGAGGCCCGGTTCATGCTTGAAATGCATTCGAACCACCCTCAGGTCAAAAGGTCAAACTAGAGATGCCGATATGATATCGACGTTCGAACGCCCAATACACCTTTCACGTATCTTAAAAACCCTGTCGGCGCCGTTCCCAGCACCACCGTACACGATAGCATCGCTCCCCACCACTTTAAAAGGCATGTCTTCTCGTTCCTTTGGGGTGGCATTTGTTGTTGGCTGGAGACTAAACCAATGCCGCTCCTGCGCCAACATCGAGCGGACGCTTAGTTCTTCGCGCTTGAGTGTGAGCTTTGCGGATGGCGCAACGTACGAAGCTGGGCGGCAACAATCAACGTTGGTAACCACGTCATGTTTGCCACCAACGGTATGAGGAAGTCTATTCGTGGGCCCTTCGATGGCCCATCGTTCCGAAGTGATGCAACACCGTCCCAATCCGCATCAGCTACGCGTCAGGAATTGTAGAATTGCTTAATGGAAACAGCGTCGAAAGATCGATCACCCGACGGCGACAGAGGCAGGCATTTGAGAAGGTCCTTGAATGGCGGTTTGCGCCGACGGAGCCGTCACCAAGCCCTTGCACAATGGGCATGTCTACGAGTGCCGAGTGGGTCTCAGTCTGAGGAACTTGTGGCGTACCTTGTCGCGCTTGAGCCACTTGGTGATACAACCTTCGTGAAACTCGTGGTTGCACGGCAAAGCGACGAGCGTGTCGCCCTTAGCGTATTCGACCTGATCGAGACCGTCAGCACTTCAAAGCGAAAACGTGGTCCCACCAGGCATATCGAGCATGATCTCTCTGGTCGCGATGCGTCTGGCGAATACTAGAAGGAGTCAGGCCCTGTCGTTGGAACCGACTTCTACTTTGATGCGCGGGAGCTGCATTAGGCGAGCGACAGGTACACCAGTGGGGGCCACGGGTGCCGATGAGCTCTACAAAGCAGAATGTAACACCATCGTTGACGGCCTATCAACGCGTCGCGGCCAGCACGGCGGTGCAAAGAGCTTGACGGCGAGGCAAAAAATATAGGGAATGAGCACGATTAGTGAAATGATCGTGACAACGAGGGTGGCAATTGACTCCGCAGAACGACCGCTGGAGCTGGAATATGTCGGAGGCTCGGTAGTTGTCCGCATCCATAAGTCCCCCAAGCACCCCTGCGCCCGTCCACCAAAGACAAGGAGCTGGCTATTCCAGGACGCTACCCGATGGTTATAGCGACCCAACGGCGTTGGTGCCTCCTATCAAATTTCAGTTCGTGGCGAATTGCGTCAGTCACTAGATCGTCATTGTCGTCGCCAAATGCGAGTTCACGTGGTAGGGTCGTGGTGGGTGCAGCAAGTGAGTCGTTGTACATCGTAAGAGTGCCACCGGTGACGGTGGTGGGCTGGACGCCTCCAAAAAACCACACGTGGCTTCCAATCACGACGGCATCCGCGAGGATGCGATTAGACTTCCAAGGTATGCTCTTGACACTCGACCACGTGGCTTGATTCGTCTGTAGGACATTGTTAGCCTGGCTGCATTTGGCATAGGTCGGTACCGTCGCGAGCGATAGCATCCATACGTCATCGACGATGTCCCAATTTGGTCCATTGATGCACCGACCACCGTATACGACGGCGTGGACCTCACCGCCCACTACGGAGCCGTCGTCGATATGTGCGAAATGTCTGTGTACCTGTGACTGCCGTCATGCTGTGTGAGAAGCGCGGCGACGGCATGACGCTTGACGAGCTCGCAGCAACTTCAGACCACGCCCGAGTTACAAAATCCAAAACCCACACATCGTTGAACATCACCGGCAACATTGCCCCCGCGTTGAGACCACCGAAAAGCACCAAGTGTGTAGCCGTCGAGACTGCCGCGCTGGCCGTCCTGGCAGGCGGTCTTACATTGGTGGCGATCGGCGACCACTCGCACGAAGCCACGTCCAGCACCCACAAGTCGTTCACGGGAGCGCTCGTGCCACCCCCTGCAACCAGTATACCGCCAAAGACGTACAGACTGTGGCCACCATGGGTACTGTAGGTGCCCTACGACAAAAGTAAAGTCAGCATCAAGGAAAGGAGAGATTTCGTGCCGAAACATGGCCATAACGTGCACCGGGGCTGAACCGTGGGTGACATTGAGTCCACGAGCTTCCGACGAGATCATACTAACTAAGGCATGCAATAACCTTCGACAGGTAGTGTGCACCTGCCATGTGTCGTCAAAAGCAACGTTGTGGTCGCTGTCAGCGCCACCAAAGACAAGTGCAATGTCGCCAACCACTTGCAGCGTTGTGGCTTCGCGCGCAGGGGGGGTTGTCGGCGATGTCGAAACGAGCTGCGACCATGGAGAGGACGCTTTACCGACGGTGCATTCTATTGGGGCGACAAAAGTAAGCTTTCAACTGCCGATGAAGCATGAGACGCGTACGCAGCAGCAAGGCGGCGGCCGCCACTACATGTAGCATGAATGGAGAGTTGCACGGTATGCACCAACAATAGAATCAACCTGACACCAAACCAATTTAGATTCACAGCTCCGACAGAAGCAGTTCTGTGCATGGCATAAAATACGACCCCAGCACCTCATGCAGACATCAAGCTTGGCTGCGTCTTTTCTGTCATTCACAACTGCACCCACATCAACTGGAGAAACAGAGCTTCTTGATTTGCTTACGATCCCTAGGAACCTTGCACAGCCAAAAGCTTGGGTTTAAATGTGACACCTCGGCACTGCGTGCCTTGATGGACGCTTGGGTGCTTGAGCGCGACTAAGACTTATGATGCACAGTGTATCCACCACAGCACGCTACGCGATGGGAGCGATGGGAGCGACGGTCGCATTTACTTTTGCCGATTCGGCTATCAAAGTCAGCGGACGTAATACGCCCAACGGGCTCGCGAAGGTAACTGAACACGACTTAGACGACATATATTGGCACGTGGGCTCGAAGCACTAAATCTAGATTGTGAATTCTCGCAGGGCGCGGCCGGATAGCATCTCCCACTCCTCGTTCTGGCGCATCCAGTCGAGTTCCCGTAGCAAGTTGAGTGCCATGGGGCGTTGGCGTGGGTCGCGCCCGAGGCACTCGGCCGCCAAGAGTCGAATCGCCTCCGGGCACTGTGGCGACACAGTCGGGCGCAGGCCCTCTTGTAAGATCTTGTTGAGTACGACGAGAGGTGCGAGCTGGAGCTCCGCGAAAACAGGTTCTTGCCGGTCCATCTCGACGAGGATGCAACCGAAAGCATACATATCGGCTTCCTTGGATAGCGGCTCACCAAAGAGGACTTCGGGTGCCGTGTAAAACGCATCGTCGCGATTCATTTCCAGTGACAGTCCAAAGACCGACAGTTTGCAGCGCGACGAGTCGAGAACGAGCACGTTCTTGGGCTTGAGCGCGCCGTGGAGGACATTGGCGTCATGGAGGTAGGCGATGGCCCGGGCAATGTCGAGCGCCAGCAGCAGCTTGGTGCTCCAGCTCATGGCGCGATGCCGCGCCAAAAACGCCTGCAAGTCGCCTTGCGCGAGGTATTCGGCGACGCCGACAAGGCTTGCGAGCCGCGCGTTGTCCCAGGCAAAGCCCTTGAACTCGGTGATGTTCGGGTGCCGCAGCGAGGCCATGACACGAAGCTCCTGCGTGAACGACGCAAGGGCATCCGGCGCAAGCACGCGCTTGACGGCGACAGGCTCACTGCCGAGGCGGCCAAGTGACACCTCGGCCACGGCGCTTCGCGCGAGCAGCGACTCACACGTGATGGAGCGAAACTGCAGCCGCTTTCCGAGCAGAGCGGGGTCTAAATGGAATGTCGCGGCCGACGGGCTGGGGCCGCCCGAGGCGAGCCCTTCGTTGGTGAAGCTAGTGAGTAGCCGCGTCGACCGGGGTCCCCAGCAGTGCGGCGACGCCTCGACGCTCTTGGGGCGGCGCGTGCGACAAAGCAGGCACCGGAGAAGGTAGATCAAGAAGACGAGGCCGAAGAAGCCGCCGATGGAGATTCCCACGATCTTCACTGTGGGGTCGCCAGGTTGTGAGTCCGCGGTGACCGTGGCGCCTTTAGCCAGTGAAGCCTTGTACGACGTTAGCCATTCGTCCATGGCAGCAGTTGGCGCCGGCAAGCAGCGATTTGTAGATTCGGCGCGCTGGTTGCGCACTTCGCAGGGGATGGTAAGCGCACTGCGCTGTGCGCCAGACGGACACGTTCCCCACGGCGTCTCGGGGTACTGGCCGCTCGGCTGCGTGTGGATCGCAGGCTTGGTCCACCCGGCGTCCACATCTTCATGCTGGAACACGCGGGGCTCCGGTACGTCCGACGGTCGTAGATCGTCCTGGGCCAGTTGGCTGGAGTGCCCGTCAGGAAAACCCGCCAGGTCGATCGCGCACTTGGCCATCGCGTCGGAAAGCTTCCCGTTGCAGTTTTCGGACCGCAGCACCGTTCCGTTGCTGCAAATCGTGCGGTTGTTCGTTGGCATGTGACCCCTGAGAAAGGTATCAAAACGAACAGCAATGTCGGCCATGGGCACTCCTGCGTCATCCTCGCCCGTGCAGTTGGTGTACACTTGCACATATGCATCTGTGCTACCCGTGGAGCCAAGCACATAGCCTGCGTCCCACACAAGCGCACGCTGAAGAAGCGATGGCAGCGTCGACCAAGATAGCCCAAATGCCGAGAGTCGTTGGCGCACCGACGTCGGTGGCGGCAATGTCGGTGGCGACACGTCCACGACGCCCGCCTCCCACAAAGCTTGGTACCGACCGACGTAGTCGGCGCTCTCACGCCACTTGGAGGTCATAGGGCTCGAAAAGAAGCCTAAATGCGCCCGACCTCAAGCATCCACAGGTCAGCCAGATCCAGTCGCGCCGGACATTGCACAACGGCCTTTCTGGTCGTGCGATTGCTGATTGGTCGGCTCTCATCAAGCAAATCATCGGCTCAGCGCCTTGGCACCGCCTGCGACCGCTCCTGCGACGCGGCTCCAAATCACATTGTTGAGCAGTTCCAGCGGCCGCAGTTCACCGGCCAGCCCTCTGGCCGCCAGCTTCCTGGCCTGGCGCCGTCTCGGAGAAGTCTTTGCAGCAGGTGTCCGCCGCCACCGTCGGGAATCGAACGTGCACCCGTGTTGCAAATATGAGGCAACGGCAACTATACACACGAAAAGAGTGGCACACCTCTCATAATACGCTCGACAAGGCAGTTCGGCCCTGTGCAAACACCGCGGTCGAATCGCCAGCCACAGCGCTGACCACGAGCAGCATATCCAGCGTCTGGTCAGAGAGACAAACCCTGAAGACAGATCCAAGATTACATGAATCTATTCTGCTTTGGAATGGGCAACGAGCCACGTCTCCTTGTCGGGCGTCGGAAAGTGCCACGACTTGGCGAGGTGCTGCGAGCGCTTGGAGTAGACGCGCGGCTCGTCGAAAATGAAGCGACCTGCGTCCTTATCGTAGTGCACAAGATGGCGTTCCTTCCAGCGGTGGAAGTCGACGTTGTGAATCATTTGGAAGTGGTGGTCGCGCATTTCGTCGTTCGAGACCACAAGCGTACGTCCACCAAGTTTGACGGCGGCGTACAGCCAGTACCAGTCATCGTTGTTGCCGGGAAGACAGTTGTACATGACACCGTCGTCTCTCCATGCCTGCACGAGCGGGCGCAAGTCTTCGGGCACTTGGCGGTCCGACGTTCGCCGCTTGTGCAGTACGATCAATACCTTCTTGCCACGAGCCTGGTACGCCGAGAGCACCCGCTGGATTTGACGGTAGCTGAAGCCGCCACTATCCACGACCTCAGACATCCGCCAAGGCAGCCACGAGGTACCCTTCGTAGTTTTGGCTGAAGTAGCCGATGTTGGCTGCGTCCAGAATGACGTCGAAGGGTCCGTTGGTGTCGAGCCACTCCTTAAAGGCGGCCCACTGCTCCGTGCGCTCATCGCTCGTGCACACGAGGCCTTCAACCTTGGTCATGAGCGCCGCCTGTTTGGCCTCGCTGAGTTCCACAGACTCCAGCGTCGAGCCTGTGACGGAGCACACACCGCTCTCGTCAACTGTGCCAGTTTCGACGGTCCACCCATCGCTAGCACTCGTGAGCCCTTTGTATCGAGGTGCCATCGCACCTTGTGAACCACTCGCGTAGCACCTCCCACGTTGACTCTTGCGGCTCCAAGATGACGTCCATAAAGATGTCGAGAATCTTGTACACCATGTCGGCGTCCTTGACGCGGGCCGCGGCGTGCAACAGCGCTGCGTACTCGGTCTCAGTCGCCTCGAGGCCGTGGGACACGATCTTCTCGTAGATGCGCCAGGCATCAGCAAGGCGGTCTGAAGCAGCATACTCGATCAGGAGTGGCGAGAAAGTCCGGAGCTTGGGAAGCACTTGGGCCTCCTCGAGTTCGGCAAGCACGCCTTCGGCACGATCAGTCGCGTGCTGCTGCGCGCAGAGCCGCGCCAGCGCACTGTAGCACGTCTCATCCACGGGGTGCTTCTTGCCATTAGGTACAAGGGTCTTCTTCATATACTCGAGCACGCCAAAGGCGTCTTCCAGCGAAATTCCGCTGTCCGCCGGTGCTTGGCCGCACAAGTTGAGCACCATTTGATAGATGTACGCCTGGCCAGACAAGCCCTTCTCCTGAAGCTCGCGGAAGACAGCCAGTGCCTCCTTGGCATCGCCCGATTGCATGCACGCTTCGATGCGTTTGCGGTAGCCCATGAGCTCCACCTCGTGTGGCGACTATCCCGCGCCAAATAAGTCATGGTCCGCAAGCCACACGAGCTCACCATGCGCCGCATCCGCTTGGCAGCCTGCTTGGCCATCTTGCTTTCTACGCAACGCTTTGACTCAGCTGGCCGCGGCCTCCGAGCCGCATACCTTCGCGAGGCCGCTTCTCGGTGCTCTCGGCCATCGTGACTTTCCGAATTGGCACCAATCAGTTGATTCCGGATGATGTTTTGTCCGGATATAGCTAAATAGTGTGCATGATTGGGTACACTATATTCGTTATCGGAGCGTAGGATGGTCGCACCACTGGCGCCGGACAGCTATCACACGCGCCGCTCCCACGCCTCTCAAGTGCACTCGACCGGCGGCGCACCCCGAGTGTAGCTGCCTTTGGCGCGCCGGAGGCACGGCATTGCATGAACGGTGGCGGTCGGCAGGCGTGCACGATGCGCTGGCGCATGGTCGTGCATGTACAGGGCAAATTGCTAGCTACAGCATTAGCCGACGAGGGCGACGGCAAAAGGCGCAAGACCCATCGCGAACTCGTGATGGATGTCTGTGGCGTGTGCGAGTACCGTATAGCGGCGGTGGCACTTGATCGTTTGAACGAGCCAACAACGTTGAAGCCACCTATGGCTGTTGAAGCGGTGCATATACAGTGTACTGGGCGGGGCTGGCACGCAGCTGCGGGGTGGCCGCGTTCTGGCAGAGGTCCGTGTCAAGGGCTCTGAGGGTGTGCACTTGAACGGACCGACCTCCATTGCGGATTGAAGCCCCTGTACACAGTACGACGGCGCTACTCGCATTAGTTACACTATTCGCTTGGCACACTAATAGCCGCCAGCGTGTGAGTACATTTCGGGAAGGGGAACGCTCGGGCAGAAACGCGGCGGGGAGATGGTGTCGACCAAGTGCCGCATCACCGACTGCCCGCGCTTCAGCCAGGGCGGTGGTCTCTGCATTGGCCATGGTGGCGGCCGCGTGTGTAAGTTTGAAGGATGCGAGGCCAGCGCCCAAGGCCAGGGGTTTTGCTCCAAGCACGGTGGCAAGAAGCTGTGCAGCGCACCAGACTGTCCCAACAAACGCGTCTTCCGCGGCTTCTGCAAGGCACATGGTGGCAGCCGCACGTGTACACATGCAGGCTGCACGAACAAGGATGTGGGCCGTGGGTTCTGCGTCTCTCACGGCGGCGGCACCAAGTGCGCAATGGCCGGGTGCGACAAAGTCGAACGTGGCGGTGGCTACTGCAAAGCCCACGGCGGTGGCAAACGTTGCTCACGAGAAAACTGCAAGGCATGGGCACCTCACGGCGGGCTTTGCCCCACGCACAAGTACGAGCCGCCGCCACCACCGCCGCCAACCGCGGAACCCGTCCGATTTCTATGCCAATACAACAAATGTCCCAAGATCGACCTTGGCAATGGCTTTTGCAAAGAACACGGCGGCAAGCGGCAGTGCATGCGTGAGGGCTGCAGCAAGGCACAGCAGTCGAAGAAGCTCTGTCGCGAGCACGGCGGGAGCCGCCTCTGCTCCGTCGAGGGCTGCACTAAGACTGCCCAGTACCTCCAGCTCTGCAAAGGCCATGGCGGAAAGCGCAAATGCACCGTCGAAGGTTGTGAAAATGCCGTCAAAACTGCGGGCCATTGCATCCGACATGGCGGCGGCACCAAATGCCACACGGAAGGTTGTCAAGGCGTCGATCGTGGCGGTGGCCACTGCAAAGCCCACGGTGGCGGCAAAAAGTGCGCCGATGTCGAGTGCCGAAGTTGGGTCCTCGGAGGAGGGTTCTGTCCGGTGCACGTCCCCGGTGCCCAACCGACCAAGCCCAAGGCCCCTGCACGGCCTACCAAAGTGGCGCGACCGCACTTAACGGCGGTACCCACCGCAGCGTCCTCGATGACGCCTGCACCCCACGAGATGGATCCGTACCAGCGCCACATCGCTATGTACCAGCCTCCGTATCACGAGCCCCAGCCGCGACCGCAGCAGCTGCCCCGGCACGCCGTCCACAACCCGCACGCGACCATGCATCCCGAGGCCATGGCGTATTCGATGCATTCGTATGCCCCGACCTACGCGCCACCGCCGCCGATGCAGCAGCTAGCGTATCAAACGTACCTCGACAACTTGCACATAATCTAAGTCCCATCCAGTTGTTAAGAGCTCATCGCAAGCAACGTCCGGAGTGTTCGTTGCAGGGGCCTACCGCCACCGACGCTGCAAAGGCAGCTCCCACCAGCGCAACGACGCAACGGTCGATGGCCATCGGCGTTGGCCAATGGCGCCGGCGCCGGTTTCACCGCCGATCTTGACGGCGTGGACGGCAGGTCGGGAATCGATGAATGGCACCGAGTCTTCCGCGAGCACGTGGGTCGCCGACGTGGGCATTGTCTGCGGTGGCGTGCTGCCATACGTGCCGCAGTACGTGTACATGGTGCGCAGCGGCGACACATCTGGCTTCTCGTCGTGGGTGTGCCTGATCTTGCTCATCGCAAACACGACGCGCGTCTGTTTCTACGTGCGACAGAAGTTCGCACTGGCGCTGCTGCTGCAAAGCGTCGTGATGATGCTGGCCCAAACCATCATGCTCGAGCTGGTCGTACGAAAAAGCCGGCGCCCGACGGCGGCAGCGGCCCCGATCCGCCTCTATCGTACCACCCTGGCGATGGGCGGTCTCACGGAACCTTTGTAGACTGGGACCGTCACTCCTTCTGGAAGTGGAGCTACTTCCGCGACTACGTCGCTGCCCTGGGCGTTCTCTTCGCCGGCGCCTGGCTGCTGTATGTGTCGCTGTTTCCCAGCAGTCCGAGCTACACGCAGCTCGTGGGCGTTATCGCTCTTGGGACCGAGGCCTGCTTGGGCCTCCCCCAAGTCCTCAAGAACCACCGACGCGGCTCCACCGACGGCGTCAGGTAGGTTTCCATTGCCCTCCTCTGGAGCCTCCATTAAGGGAACGAGTAATGGAGCGACTATAGCATTGCGATGGTGCTGGGGTGGGCTTTCGGCGACGTCTTCAAGACGGTGTACTCGGTCGCGGTCGCCTCGCCGCCGCAGTTCGTCCTCTGCGGCGCGACGCAGACCCTCGTCGACGCATGTCTCCTGCTGCAAATCGCGTACTTCAAGCGTCAGGCCAAGCTCCGGCACACTGATGCGAAGGTCATGTACGCAGTCATCAAAGACGCCGACGGGGATGCGACCAAGGCGGACGCCCCAGCCAGCACCGGCCGTCGGTCCAGCGCGTCCGTGGTGGTACCCTTGTGAGGTTGGAGGTGTGTTTAACTTTAGATATCCCGACGTCTCTATGTATACTACTTTTTGAGCTGCTTGACGATCTTCTGGCGGCGCCCGGACGAGAGCTTCGGCGCTTGCACAAAGGGCGTGTGCAGTTGGTTGCCGTGCTCGTCGTCAGCCGCGCGGCCTTCGCCGTACGACTGCAGCGCCGACGGCTGGCGCACGAGCAGCTTCTCGTTGGACGGCGGCGGGCGCGGCGCCTCGTGGTGTTGCAGCTGCTGCGGTTGCGGCTGCGGGCGCGGCGCCTCCTGGTGCGCAAGGAAGCGGAGCACGATGGGCTTGGGCAGCGTCTTGAGCTGATCCATGATGTCGTTGAACGTGCACTTGCTTGCGTGGCAGCTGTGGCCGTTGATCGCGCGAAGTTGGTCACCGGCCACGGAGCTCGGCAAGTGCGCAGCGCAGCCGATGCCTGTAACGCGCGTGATGTACGGGTACTCGCTCTTCTCGTCGGCGCCGTGCAACGAAAGGCCCAGCGATCCCTCGGTCCACGTGAGCTCGTAGTGGCGCGACTGCGACTGCGGTGCCGACGTCGCGCGGTTCAAAGGCGCGGCCGGCGCTGTCGTGGCGGCCACGGGCACCGACGCGCTAGGGTTGGACCGCATCGTGTTCATCGTGTTGCCACCGCCGGAGGAGCTTGCACGGTGGATGTTGTCGCGGTGGAAGTGGAGCGTCACGGGGCGCGGCACCTTCTTTAGGTATGCCACAATGCGCGCGTACTCCATCTGCCGCACATCGATCGTGTTGATATGCGTCATTTCGTCGCCAATGCAGTCATCCGTCAGATGCGCGGCGGCACCCGTGCCGTTTGTACGCTTGATGTAGGCGCCCGTCTCGTGCGGGATAGCGTCGATCGTGAGGCCCAGCGGCCCATCGGGGCCCCACTCGATCGTGTACGTGCCGGCGTCGGCTGGGTGCGGCACGTCAATGTCCACCTCGACGTCCGCCTTCTTTTTCGCTGGCGGCGGCGACGCCGCCTTCGTCTTCGGCTTGCGCTCCACTTGAATCTCCCGATGCGGCTCGGGTGCGGCAGCCGGCACAAGCGATGTTCCGTTTGGCGCACCAGACGCCGACTGAAACTGCATGAAGATGGGCTTGGGCAGCGTCTTAAGAAGGTCCACGATGTCTTCGAACGAAAGTACAGTCGTCGACTTGCCCTGCACGCTCGTGAGGTAGTCGCCGACCTGCGCATACTCGACGCCGGGCGACGTGCCCTTGCCCGTCACGCGCTTGATGACTGGCAGATCGCCCGGCTGAAGGCCCGGAATGATCGTGAGGCCGAGCGGACCCTCCCGCCAGTCAACCTGGTACGTCGTGCCCGGCGCCAGGCCACGGGTGCTCACAGGGACCGCCGGCTCCCGCGGCGCGCTGGCCTCGCCCTTGGCGGCCGCGGGAACACCGCCGACGCCACGGAAGGTGAGCTTGGCAGGCAGCTGCACCTTCTTTAGCACCGACATGGTGAGCGCACAGCCGAGCGACACTGTGTCGATGTTGTTAATGGCGCACAGCACGTCGCCGATGGCAATGTTCTCCTTGACAGCGACCGAGCCCGGCTTCTTGGTGAGGCGGTGAACGATGGGCAACGCCTCGGGGGACCCGTCGTCCTTGAGCGTAAGGCCGAGGGGGCCGTTGCCCCACCGTACGGTGTACTCGCGGATGGCACGGTTGTCCGGGTCGGCACTGCCGAACTTCATGATGAGCGGGTTGCCGTTTTCGACGAGGATCTCTTCCATCTCGGCCGCCGACATGGCGACACCCGTGAGCAGCTGGCCGTTCACCGAGAGGAGCACGTCGCCGACGACAATGTGCGAGAAAGACTCGTCGGCATCCACCTCAACGAGCTGGTTCCACGTGCCATCGGGGCCGGCGCAAAAGCGCATCACGGGCCGGAAGTCGAGCTTCCACACGACGATTTTGAGGCTCAGGAATGCCGCGCACTTATTGTTCCAAGTGGGCGGCGTCGCAGGTTCAGTGGAGGCGGGCGGGGCCACGGGCATGGCTACGGGCGCCGCGGCGACCGGGTCCACGTCGATGCTGCGCTGTGACCGCAGGGGTTTGGAGTCGGAGGACGATGGCTGGGACCGCAGCGATCGTGACGAAGCCTTGTCACGGGCAGGCTCGTCGCGCGCGACCGGCACCGGTGCAGGACGCTTCGTGGGCTCTTCCTCGACGGCCGAAAGGCCCCGCGACAGACTGCCCTGTGTGACACTGTTTTTTCGCGACCGGGAGCTTGAGCTGCCGGAGAAGAGATGCCCCATTTCCTTCTGAAGGCGGATCTTGACCTCCATCGCGATGCGGTTCATGTCGGCGTCCGTCCACGATGCGTTGGACATGAGCATTTGCGACTCAATGGCGGCGGCGATTCGATTCTCTTCCTGTTTCTTGAGCCGTCGCATGATTTTTTCTTCAACGCGGCGTTCGAAATCTGAGTCGACGCGGATACGCTTGTCGCTGCCACCGCCGCCATCCTTGTCTCTCTTGCCACCGCCACCGCCGCTGGACTGCTTGACGGGCGCCTTGCCATTTTTACCACCGCCCCGTGCCGGAGGCTCATCATCTTCATCACTAGATTCGTCCGATGAATCATAGTACGATTCGTCGCTTGAGCTGCCGTCCGCTACATGCATGTCGTAAGCACCAAGGTTTGCGACCGGTCGTTCGCGCCGTACATTCATCAAATTTGGAGCACCGCAGGTTTCGGCAGCGCAATCGATGCGACGACGCGTGGTATGTCATGCATTCCTAGCGCACGCGTGAGGCCTCCACGTTTGTTCGTGGGCGGTACCCGAGAGCAGTAATACACTTCGCCGCAACCGCTCGAGCACGGGATGGTCGCTCCAGGCTTGCCGCAGTTCCCACAGGGCTCATTTGCCTGCAGCGCCTTGAACAGCATGTCGTCGTCATCGTCGTCGTAGTTGGTTCCCCCGTAGCGCGACATCGGGCCCTCTTCCTTGCCCTGCCGAGAGGTCTCTTTCCCCAAGAAAGAAAATATATTGCGGTTTGTATTTCCCAATGACGACAGTGGCGCCGATTGGCTCATATAAATGGACCAATCATGTGTCCATGCATTACAGTCGTCCAATCGGGTGCGGGCGGTTAATGTCCCTGATTGTATTTGTTTTGACTATACCCATACTCGACCCCCGTGCAAGGGTTCAGTTGCGATTGGTGATGCCACATGGGCAATTAATTTTATTTGCACTAGAAGCGTATTAAGTCGGTTGACGGCTTACTACAATGTGGAATGGAATTCAGTGCTGTATTTTTTTCACGCGAACAAAGGAACGAAGACTAATCATCGAAGACACCACATTTTAATAAAATCGAACGGGTGAAAGAGCACCAGCTGCGGTGAGAAATGCGTTGCCAATGGCCCTCGGGAGGTGACTCACGCCGGCGGAGCGCTCGTCGACGGCCGACACCTTGACGGGCGGTGGAGCCAGCATTACGCCCGTTCGACACCGCACATCCACCGCAGCAATCATGCTGGCGTCATGCCCCCGTGGCCCGCGCAAGACCGTAGACAGCCGCGGAACCAAGCAGCGGCGGGGGAAAGGAGGGCTTTCCTACGGAACGCATCCAGCTGGCGAGGGGAGGGTGATGTCGCGCGATTATGATAGTCGCCTGCCGACGCCAAGGTCGGCAGTGATCGCTGGGGATTCGTTTCGACCGTCGCGGGACTGAGACACCAGGCAACCTCTTGAACTGTGTTGCACCGAGTGTCGCGCGGCTATTACTTGTGCCCATGCACGACCATGTTGGCACACTGCACCACGAAATTCACCAGCGGCATTGGGACTAAACTTTGTGGTCGCACCCATGGGCAGCATACCCCCGTCCCATGCGGTCAGGCGCCGTGGACTCGTCCATGCGGCCAGGCTAGCTGCGTATCTCCTGGGCAACCTTGTCTTGACAGTCTTGGCAACCTTGTCTTGAGGGCGACCGTGCTGTAGTGATGTCGCAGGTGTAGTTGCCGCGCCTCCCATGGTCTAATGCCGCGCTGGAGACTGCGCGGGTGTCCCCGGTGGCTGAAACGGAAGCCAGTGTCCGCATACCATCCGGAAAGATATTCAGCGGCGGCAATGGCACTGGACGTGATCCGCGCGGTCCTGAGCTGCTTCTGCGAGCACCAGAAGATCCTGTCAGCAGCCTGCTTCAAGCCATGCATCGTTGGTAAACCTTGTGATTCGGCTGCATGGAGGCTCGAATGTTGCGTAGACGGCTACGAGGCGCTCATGCTCTCGGGTGCCAGCGGCATCGCCATCGCAGACGTCTTGCATAACGTACCATCGATTAGCTTGATGATTCCTCGGCTGACAAGCGGGTGTAGCTGTTGGAATTTGGTATTTCCGAGTGCCTTGAGCGGCGCTGCCTCCAAACGGTGACGTTTGCCGTGCACGCCGTCGATGTCCCAGACGAGCTTCGCCGGCTGGTCGTGCGTCTGGCATTTCCGCCGCCACAAAGTACGCTCTCGCAGGGCTGATTCCTAGAAACCTGAGTCCTGCAGCCAAGGTTCGCGCAACGGTGTCCCGCGTGCCACTGCTCAAGCAGTGCGAGCTGCTGCTACAGACGGTGGGTCGTCGTATCTTCCCAAAGGTCTGGGAAAGCACTCCTTCGATAGGTTCCGCCTTTGAGCAGCCCAGCGCCGCTCGCCGTCCACCTCATTCTGGAACAAGGTTATCCCACTGCACCTAATTCTCCGCGGAAAGATCCTTCGTGGTCCTAGATCAGCTGCCGCACCGTGGGTGGAGACCAGCGTACTATCGAACAACGCCGGCACCGGCGCCCCTTCCGAGCACCGCCGTGGAGCTGCCCTTTGGATCTTTCACATCACCCGATGGTGTCCAGTGCAAGTTCATTCTCCAAGCAACCACCAGCTCGGTGTCCCCAGCACGGGAGCCCATCTTTGACCCGTACTTTGCGGATACTTCTCGCGTAGGAGCGCGTCGCTTGCGCACTGCAGGGTCGAGTGCATGCGATGCTTAGGCTGCACCCAACGCCTTCGACACGCCACCCATCGCCGTTGTTGCGGCCAACGACCCGGCATGTCGCGGCCCAGCAACGCACCCCTCAGCGTCCCTCGTCCAGCTCACAGCCGTGCACCACACCGCCGTCGTCAGCCAAGGCCTCCTTCTTCGACGGTCCCATGGTGCCGAGGCCGCCCAGAGTATCCTGCAGACGGGGTAAAGATAGGTGAAGCAAGCACAACGTTCGTGAATCCACATCGTGATCCCATCCTACGCCCAGCGCACCGACGATGCACTGGATGGCGTCTGCGTAAGGACCATGCGCGGCGCAGAGCCAAGCGGGCCGCTGCAACCCGAGGACAAGAGCGACATGCGCAGTAGCCGCCAAAGACAAGCTGCCGCCCAAGATTCGCCCAGTTCCTGTGGCAGCGACAGCTTCAACGTCACCGGTGTTTTAAACACCCGAGGCAGGTGATGCATTCGAAGTCGGCGGTGAGGGGCGGCCAGCGTCGCGTCGTTTCTCGCGCTTGGGGCGCAAACTCTGCCATTAGCGGGACCTTGTCGGCGCCGGGCGTGGCATTGCCAGTCGGGCGCAACGTGTGATAGTGGGAGGGAGGTGTTGGAAATGAGCGTTTTAAACTGGTCGAAAATAAGGACGCAAAAACACGCAGGGCGGGCGAGGCAAGATCGCAACGGGCACAACCCAATTTGCGCCCGATGATCCAAGACCACAACGAAGCCGACTGCCCCGTGTACGCGCACCCGGCGTGCGACCGCAACTGCCCCACGGACACGTTCCCGGAAGAGGCCATGCCGGCGAACGTGGCGTATCAGCTCATTAAAGACGAGCTGGCGTTGGACGGCAACCCGAGCATGAACGTACGTTGGCTTCTGGCCAGGTGCTTGGGACTTATCAACGTGTAGCTCGCATCGTTTGTGACGACGTACATGGAGCCCGAGGCCGAGGACTTGATGCTCGAAGGCCTCAAGAAGAACTACATCGACATGGATCAGTATCCGCAGACAGCCGAAATTCACAACCGCTGCGTGGCCATTCTTTCGAATCTCTTCCATGCACCGGGCGCACCCACGGGTACGGGTTGTGTGGGCTCGTCCGAAGCCATTATGCTTGCGGGGCTGGCCATGAAGCGCAAATGGCGCGACCGCCGCCTCGCTGCCGGTCTGCCCGCGGACAAGCCCAACATGGTTTTTGGCTCGAACGTGCAGGTCTGCTGGCACAAGATGTGCAAGTACTTTGAGATCGAGGCTAAGGAGGCGGACGTGTCGCCGGACGAGCTTGTCTTGACAGCCGAGCGTGCGCGCCCACTCATCGACGAGAACACGATCGGCATCTGTGTCATCCTCGGGAGCACCTTCAACGGCGAATTCGAAAACGTCCAAGCGATTCACGCCATGGCGCAGCAGCTCAACGAGTTGCACGGCTGGGAGGTCGGCATTCATGTGGATGCGGCCTCGGGCGGCTTTATCGCCCCCTTTTTGCACCCGGACCTCGTGTGGGACTTCCGCCTCCCGCTCGTCAAGTCCATCAACGTGTCGGGCCACAAGTTTGGCCTCGTGTACGCGGGCATGGGCTGGGCGCTCTGGCGCGAGCCCCACGACCTTCCGGAGGACCTTGTCTTTCACGTCAACTATCTGGGCGGCGATCAGGCGTCGTTCACGCTCAACTTCTCCAAGGGCGCCAGCAACGTCATTGCGCAGTACTACAACATCGTGCGCCTCGGCCGCGACGGGTACCGCGAAATCCTTCTCCGCACGATGCACAACGCCGAGTACCTGCGCGAGCGGCTCGTCGCGACCGGTCACTTTGCTATCGTGGACAAGGCGCACATGCCGCTTGTGGCCTTCTGCCTTAACGAGGAGGAGGGTAGCAAGTCGTTCACATGCTTTGACATCCAGGACAAGCTACGCTCCCGTGGCTGGATCGTGCCGGCCTACACATGCTCGCGCGGGGCCGAGTCGCTTGTCATTATGCGCGTCGTCGTCAAACAGAACTTCACCAAGACGATGGCCGACATGCTCGTCAAGGACATTGTCAAAGCCATCGAGTACCTCGAAGCGCATCAGCATCTTGTGGAGGTCGCCAAGAAGGTCGCGGCTTCGGACGACGACGAACCGAAGCTCAAGGCGGAGGCTTTTGCCTTTGCCCTCGGCCACTGCATTGAGCACCGCAAGTCGGGCTGCCTCACCCACGGCGTCTGCTAAATGTCATGAATGTATCGCTTTTACAACTTATGAGGTTATGCCAGCGGTGGAATCGATTCGCGTCGCGCTGTGCATGGAGCAAGCAAACAACAAGAGCTTGCTACGCCTGCTCGCAGCTGCATTCCGACAGCGCACGGCCGTGTTGCCCTCTACATTGACTTCATCCAAGAGTCGGTTCGCTCCCCCAGTCAGCCCTCTGAACTCTGGGTGAAGGGGTGAAGCGAATACGCTAGAGCCAGACGCTCTTCAGGACTAAGGCAGAGGCCCTATCGCTGTCATCCTTGGTGGCATCGGACAGCTTTCATACCTCTCGCAATGGCGCGACTGCACCGGCACATTGGCG
>JNBR01001461.1:961-53782 GCA_002081595.1 Achlya hypogyna | reverse complement strand
GACGGCCATCGAGCTTGCGCATACACTGTCTTGCATTTCAGAGGACGCGTAATTCTATTTGTTCAAACTTGTTAGCGTTGGTTTTTGCTTTTTGTTGTGGTGGCGATATGCTTGTTTAGCTCATGTCTATTAACACAAGGTGCATAGTTTTTCGTTTATTATCCATGCATTTAATCCTGTTGACTAGCGAACTTCACCGCAAACGCATCGACTCCTCCGTTCCTCGGCATTGAGCATTCGATCGGCCCTTACCGCGTTATTGGAGTATTAGTATAAAGCTATAATATGTTTATACCTGATAAGTACTACCAGTTGGAATCCACTCCAGTTAAGGATGAGAATCTCACCAGTAGGATATCTCGTGTATGTTGCCAACGTGTTCCGGTTCCGTAAGATGGAGGTAATGACATGACATTGGACGTGGATGGCATTGTTCTAAGCTCATCTCAGAGGTGCTGTACCATGTCCTCGATGTGAACTACCCAAGCTGCGGTGCTGGTTTGGCATGCGGAAGTAGTTAAGAATTCCTGGAGTAATTACTGTGAAGTTTCACACACGTAGAATAACGCAGCTATTTTTCACGTGGTGAAAAATCCATGATTACAACGATGCTGGAACTGTTCGTGTTACGAGACGAGTGCGACACTGGCAAGCCATGGACAGCGGATGCCCGTACGAGGCGATGGCAGTCGATCCCGGCGCGTTGATTCTCGTCGCCGATGAGCACTGCCCTCGGAAGGCACCTGTGTGCCTTGTGCGCAAGGATTGCAGCCTCGCAGCCTGCGACAGCGACGTTCTGCGCCGGCAGCTTACGACGGACCCCGCGGTGTCGAGCCCTCGCTTGAGCGGCCCCCGCATCACAATCTCGGCCATCGGCAACCTTTGCAACTACTCCGAGTCGTCGCTGTAGATGCTTTGTTGCCGTGCTGCCCATGACCATTGAGTAGGTACCTCGATTGCAATGGCGCGTCTCTCGATGTCACCCAGTTGCTTTTTCCGACGAAGCTTCATCCGTAGGCCCGTCGTCCGATTTCCTTGTGCCATAATGCACTGCGTTAGGCCCGGTAAGATCGGTGACATGACAATCATGTACGAGTCGAACGTATGCTCAAGCTGATGCAAAGCCACCGCGATTAGAAAGATGGATCACTGCAATCTCAAATGGCCGCAACTAAAAGACGAATGGTTCAATGACATAATCCGCATCAAGTGGCCATCGAATCTTGACGCTTTGTACGATGGCCGCCCTATCAAGTTGCTCATGACGATGGTCCAGGTCGCTCCAAGGAGCGAATTTGCAGCAGGTGCCAGGAGCTCTCCCGACGGAGCTCAAAGTCCTGTACGATGTCCTCAATACCTCTTCACTGATTGCCTCGCAGTAATCTCGCCAACAACCGCATATGCAATACGCCTACGGGTGATCTGAAATCACTTAAGCACTTGTTCGCTTCCTTGACCAGCAACATGCGCTTACCGCTTGAACAGGGACCTCCGGTGCAACTCGATCGGCTCAATTATCGGAGAATCATGGCAATCGCTCTCCTATTTGTCCGCATCTTGGCGCTGCACTTGCTCATACATGTGTCAACCATAGAGATCTCAGCGACAACGTGAACCTGGCCCGCATCTCCGACGTGCACCTGTCCAACTCGCTGACTTACTTGTACCTCTTAAAACGACACTCATCGAAACTAACACCTTGTCGTAGCGGCTGCCGCAATACCTCGCTCGCCGACTTCCGCATGGATGTCCTAACGTACGCCGCATTGACCCGTCTTACGAGCTCGACGTTGCCATCGGCGTTTCAAACTTCTGGCGCCTACATCAACGGCCGTGTCGGTGCCGACCCCGCTTGCACCGCATCTGACAATTCGCTCGTGTTACCGCTGTGGCCGAGCAACTCCAACATTACGTGGGCAGCTTGCGTTACCGAAAGCCCGTTCAAAGGCGTTCGTGAGTCGACGCCGTCGACAAAAAGCGTCAAGGGTTTGAATCGCTTCGCCGGTACAGACGGCTGCATGCCAGTGTAGGCTCGGTGACTAACGCGCTCTTCAACACATGGACCCTCGTCGCTGCCGTCGTCGCCATGTTGGGCACTATTATCGTGATCATCTACCGCCGGCGCCGAGCGCAGCGCAAAGGTACGAGTGAAGATGTCGCGGTGGATCATGATCTCTAGCTGTCATGGGCAGCACGGCCGACGGCCTCATGGACGACCTGCGAGTGCTGGAGCCCGTGCGCATTCCTATGTCAGATGTGTCGCTTCAGGTCAAGGTCAACGAGGGGGCGTTTGGCGAGATCTGGCGTGGCGAGTACGAAGGGCGCATCGTGGCCATCAAGCGGCTTCTACCTGAACGCTCTTCGGTGTCGGACATTCGCAGCTTCATCGCGGAACTCGCTCTTATGACACGGTGCGGTGCTGATCATCCAGTCGATAGCGCTGACGAAGGCTAGATTCGACTGTCCGCAGATCGTCGCACTCTATGGTGTCGCGTGGACTCGGCCCAAAGAGATCCACGCCGTGATCGAGTACATGGGACTCGGAGACCTGCGCGGTTTTCTCGCGACGCGGCCGCAGGTGCACTGGGGATGGAAGCTGCGCGTGCTCAAAGACGTCGTCGACGCCCTCGTGTACCTGCACTCGATGAACATCATCCACCGCGACCTCAAGTCCCGCAACGTGCTTCTCGATGCGACCAAAGGCGCCAAAGTCACCGACTTTGGCGTCTCCAAAGAAGACTTTCAGGAAACCATGACCATTAGCGTCGGCACGTACAGGTGGATGGCGCCCGAGATCCTCAAAGACGACCACTATACGGTGGCGGCCGACATCTTCTCGCTCGGTACGTCGGTGGCAAAGCGGGCGACTGGAGCGACGGTGGACGTAGGCATGATCCTCTCGGAGCTGGACTCGCACGAGATCCCGTACGCGCACGCGCTCAATCCGAAGACGGGCAAAGCGTACGTGGACACGGCAATCGTGAGCATGGTGATCGCGGGGACGATCACACCGAGCTTCACGCCGAGCTGTCCGGCGTGGCTGCGGGCGACGGCTCAGCGCTGCCTCGCGTACAACCCGCATGACCGCCCGACGGCCATCGAGCTTGCGCATTCGCTGTCCTCTGTGTTTGTCGGGTAATGAACGAGTTATTTTCAATGGAAGCAATCGCACTTTGTGAGTGCGCAACTGTCAAGGTATGACGCCTTCGCGGCGAGGAGTATGGACTCATCCATACAGGGCGGAGAGGAAGTGAACTATATGGAGATCTGGGCGACGCATGCTGGTTGCGACCGGGCCGTAGTTGGAGGCTCGCTGCTCGCTGATGAACTGAAGACGAGATGCTCGCCACCTCGCGTAAGTGGCGGCAGCCATGTTTTCTGAAGCAGAGAGACAAAGAACTGCAGCTTAGTCTAGCACTTAAGAGGCGCTGACGTAAGGCTGCAGCCGGGGTCACTGAACTGCCGAGCGCAGGGCTTGAACGGAGGTCCTGCAGCAACCAAACCTGTTCCTTCTGTCCTTTATGCCGTGGAGATGGGTAGCTGGCCCTGTCTTGCATGGCGGTGGCCAAGTTGGCTACGCATGAGCAACGATAGGGAAAGTAGCGCTCAGAATCCAATGACATTGGTGCCGTGGTGGCCGTGCCCATGCTTGCACCTGGGCGTCAACATGTTGGCAGTCAAGGCTCTCAGTTGGATGCCGTTTTTACTTGACAAAACGTGGCATTTGCCGCGAACAAAACCCTTCAGATGCGATTATGTGATCTTCTTACCTTTATCATTTTATATTTAGCGCATGAACGCAATCGATGGGCCGAGCCAAGCGCAGGCCGTTGAGCTGTACCAGCGCGTGATCAAGGAAGTCTGCGGCGCCGGTCATGAGAATGGCTTGTTGCCGCATCGCGACGTTGACTTTTACGCCAGGCTCCAAGAGGTGCATGACGTTGCTTATTGGAGTAGTCTCTCATGTCAACAGGTATGGATGGCCAAGCTAGTCGAACACATGCACGTGCCCACAATCGCTGGAATGGAGGAGACCGCGCCAGTAGAGGAGTCCAAGGAAGAAGAAAAGGAGGATGAAGAAGAGGCGAGAGTGGAAGCGAAGGAAGTCGAAGTGATCCCCGAGGTAGAACCCGTCGTTGAGCCCGTCATCGTCGAAGCTCCATCAGTCGTTGAGCCCGTCATCGTCGAGGCTCCTCCGCCTTGCATGCCACCGCCGGAACCCACACGTCCCATGACAATCTTCGACATTGGCCGCCCCGCGCCGTATATGGTTTGACTTTCTGGGCGCCCCCTGATCTAACGACATGCAGGCCAATCCTCATGCAACGGCAAAGCCACCTCGTCCACCGCCTCGAACGGAGAAGCCGCCGCCACCAGAAAAGCCCAAGCCTAAACCCAAACCCCAACCCAAAGCGCCCGTAAGCCTCTTATTGCTGTCATGGTGGGACTTCACACTGGCAACAGCCTCGTAAAAAAGCCAAGGTTGTCAAGACGACGCCTGTTTCGTTGCCGCCAATGCTCGTGGAGCAGCCACGAACCAACTTTGCTCGTGGCTTCTGGCTCGTAATCTACAACTCATTCGCACAGAAGGGCCGCAAAGGCGGCCTCAACAGCGTTGTTTTCAAAGCTTCCGTCATGCGACTCTATGTGAACCTGACGCCCGAGATGACGGCTGCATTCGTTTACTGCCGCCGCGGAGATACCGTGGAGCGCGGTCGTGTCGAAGAGCAGACGCCGACAACTGTGGCCTTTGTGCTCACCGATGGAACGCGCTTGGTGCAGCCATACAATAGCGTGTGCTTTGCTGTCGACTACTTTGTTGCGGGCGGCGAATCTCTCCTACGGCTGCCCGTGTAAGGCTCTCTTTAGCTCAGGTATCATAGCGCTTCAATCGTTTTCTCAACCATCATGTGCTGGTGTCCATAGTACCTGTGAACATGACTAGAATATGGTTGGAACGAACTTTTTGGAGTACTGGGAAATGCCCTCAGCAGCATATTGTGGTATGTAATCACTGCCGGCTTGAAAGCACTTTTCGATTACAGTATTATGATTACGAGCGGTTAAAGCATGGGATGCCATGGACGAGAGTCCACCTCGTAGCCGAAGACCACTCGCGGCATTTGCTCGTCTTCGGGGACGCTGTGATCCCGGCAGTAACTGGTGTAATGTGCCAAGGCCTCGTCAAAGGCGTCTAAGGGTCCATTGAACGACGCGAGTTTCTCCTCGAGGAGGTGCCGGTGTGGTGGCTTAAACGCAAGAAAAGCTGATGTGTCGTGGGCGCAGAGGATCCGGCCGAGCGTCGAGCATAAGCGGCAGTAAAAGTACGTCCCGCGGGGGCACATGTTGCAACATGTGAGGGTTCCGACGATGTCCTGATGGCACCCGGCGCAGTACTCACTCGTCCAGCTTTCCGGCGGAGTGACAGGCGCGACAAAATGGTCGTGCACGGGTACCCATGCGTCGTCGGCACCATCGACCGATGCCTCGATCAACAAGCGGTACAAGCGCTCCGTGGAGCGCAGTGCGCGGAAGAGGCGGTCGTGGGCGAGGAACTGCTTAATGCACTGAAGCAACAGGGCCACGGCGGCTGCCTTGTCGTCCAGGGCCCAATGCACCAGAGCCAATCCCTCTTGTGAGATGATGGTATTGACAACCTGGCGCGGTGGACGCTTGGCGAGAGCATTGAGTAAGTCGGTGAAATGGCTGCGGGCGCGAACGAGTTTGCCCATACGGTGCAAAGTTGTGCCCATGACGCCGAAAGCTGCCACGGTCTTGTAGTCGTCGATGCCGTAGCGTCGTAAATGCAACTCAGCATGGATTTCGAATATTGCGAGCGCCTCGTCCAGACGCCCGACGAGATGGTACAAGTCGCCGAGGCCAGCCTCGGCGCTGACAATAAACGGGTGCTCCGGCGGATGAACACGACGAGCCGACGCCAGCGCAATGCCGAACCAGTGCTCGGCGTCGTCAAAGTGGTTGAGGTTGCAGTGAGCCTGCCCTAATGGCAGTGCTGTCCGAAGGGTGGCGTGGTCGTCGGGTTGCATTGAACCAAGGCACTCGGAGTTGACAAAAAGGAGTTCAATGGCGCGTTCATTCTTGAGCCCTCGACTGACAAGCTCGGATGCAAATCGGACTCGAGCTTCAATCACGTCGGGGTGCGCCCTGCCCAAAACAGACTCAAGCTGTTCAATCAAGGTCTCAAAGGGCTGTTCCCACACCTCCAACGGCTGGTTTGCCTTGGCGCGGGAAGTGAGGACGAGCGTGTTCGCGAAGAGCGTCGTGGCGTTTCCGACACCGTGAATAGACTCGCAACATGCGACAACTTGCTCTGCACAGCGCTCTGCATCGACCCATTTGTCAGTGGCGCCGTACAGATCGTGGAGGCTTCTCCATGCGGGTTCTTGCTCTTCCGGGGACGCAAGGCTGACCGCGTGTGTCGTCAACGCGCGTTTCATCCAGTCCGAAATGGTGGAGAAGACAAGCCGATCTACAGCCGTAAAGGATGTTTCTGCTTCGATAAGCGCGAAGATGCCGTCGCGGTCGCTCGGTACCGTCGTACTCGATTGTTCACTTTTGATGGTGCTCAGGATTGCATTGAATACATTGGTCTTCTTCATATCATTCAGCAACAACTCGAGCTGGTCCGGCGCCATTGCCATCTCAAACCGCGCGCCCGTCGTCACGGCCACGTACACCTCAAACACGCACCAGCTTCGCCGCAGCACCACCGGGTCGTTCCACGGATGCATCACCATCACGACGTTGCCGATTGCCGACAGCTGCGACTTAAACGTCGACGACCAGTACTCGAACGGGTACGTCGCCGCGCGATGTTGGTTGTTGTTGAAGACGCAGAACCACACGACGGCCTCGTCCGAGAGCTGCTGCTGGGCAAAGAACACCTCAAGGCTGTCGACGGTCTCGAGAAAGAGGTAGCTCCACGCGTGGCTGATGTACCAGTTCGCGGGTTGGACAAAGTGGGTAGTTGCTGGGTCGGCAGCGATGTGGTCGACGAGCGAGAGCTGGGTTGATGCCGTGAGCGGGACGATGTAATCAAAGCACACTTGAGCAGTTGTGCGTCCTTGGAGCTTGGTGCGGCCACCACAAAGGTCGATGAGATGGCGGAAGAAGCCCAGGGTGACACCGAAGGGGTGTGGAGGCGTTGGTGCGAGGGTCATTGGTATGCTTCTTACTGCCAGGGGCAAATGAAAAGTCGGTACCTCAAACAGCTCAAACGATGTTGCTTCATTCCCTCAAGCACAAAAAGTCCTTTGCGACGGAAGTGGCCAATCATTGTGCTGTGTCAACGACGTCCGTAGCAAAATGCTCTAATCGTACAACTCTACGGCCCACGCTTTGGTGGAATTGAGCCTTGTGTATGAACGAGTGAAGTGCATGGATAAATTTCACTAACTGGAGAGTATTCATGAGGAATGTGAAATGAGTGTACAAAGGCACGAAAAGTCCACCGCCTATTTATGCAATCGACTCATTCAAACAATGCTCATATTTCACTAGGGTGCCGGTGCAAAACCTCCTGGCAGGGGGGCTTTGGTTTTTACCAATACTTATCGGTATTTACCGGTATTTACCGGTATTTACCGGAAAAACGAATGCTATAAACTGATGAAAACCAGCATTTGATGAAAGAACCTTATTGCCGTCGCCCATGAGTACGCCAGCTACGCCACGATGCCGCAACCGCGTAGTTTTCGAGAATGCACTGTGATGGGAAGCGCAGATGGGAATGATAATTTCACGATGATCCCGACACAATAGTCATTTTGGTGCATTGCAAACATGTACGCTGAAATATTTGTTCGCCGAGACTCTCATTCATGTTTTCATTAGACGCAAAAAATGGCATGTGTCATGTGTGAGCCTGCATAGTTACGGCAAGCAAGTCGAACATACTGGCGAAGAGCGGAAGTATGCATACGACAAAAATATCTGAGACTTTTACACCCGCCGTGTGATGCAGTTGCTATTCTATGTGGTATGCTGTGGAGCAGTATGGCATCGAGGCTGTTGGAGGCTTGCATCGACGCCTAATCTATGTCTTTTTCGCTGAGAGAGCCCTTGCGCTTTTTGTTTGCCCCGGGATAAGCGTAAAGCGTAAAACCATCCCTGACAACTATTGTAGATGCATGCTTCTACAAACAACATAGCGCCATTCATATCGTTGTATTAATCACAAAACGTTCGCATTCTCACAACACCTTTCCCATATTGTTGAAGCTTGTGCAATTCGTAATTACAAAGATCTCTAAAACTTCATCACACAACAACAAGGGAGTCCAATCGGACGCAGAACGTTTAGAGTAACGAAAAATTTCGAAACGATGAAATGCCATGCAAAATCGGAACATCCTAATAAGCTATCATTATTCGACGAAAGGTGCAAACGGCCGCTCGGTCACTCTGCACTGTGCTGTCAGTGACGCTAGCCTACGTGACCAGGAATCGGATCGGCGTACGCTAGAGAGTGGGTACCAATACTTTGCTGCCACTTCTGCGAACTGTGCATCATTCTGTGTGTACATTGTATTCGGTGCAATCAAATTGAGCTTGAGTATGACTGCCTCCATTTCATTTGGCTTTCGCACCCCCCATGTTTACAATAGTCATGCCTAGGCTGCTTCCTTAAAGAAGCTTTTGGCACGTTAGTTTTCCAAAAACTGCACTATCTTGCGTTATTTTACCGGTGCCACGCAACTCAATAGTTTGCCATTATCGAAGTTATTCGAATGAACACAGCAGCCTCCAATTCAGCCACTTCTACTGACGCGACTGATACTATAGTGTTTCCGTACAACCATGATAGCAATTCCGGCATGGTCACTCCAGGCAATATGAATGGCACAATAATCGTGGAAAGCGCAACGAATTGTACGTGCACTATGGTGTGCACAAGATGTGGAAATGCCAATCTTGAGCATAGACACGTGGGCTATTATCGGCACTGGTGTGTTCACCGTTCTTTTTGTTGCCCTTATCGGATGGTGTGTCGTCAAGCGTGTGCATGACGTCACCAAGGCGATGAATGTCGAGCACGTATATCAGCAACACGCGCCAAACACCAATACCGCCACGCGAAGCGCTAAGAACTCGATTCTCGATCTCACTGGTCTCTACAAAATCCGCCTCGAATCATCGGCTCTTCACCTGGAAACTATCGTTGGACATGGATCGTTTGCCGAGGTCTGGAAGGGCACGTACAATGGCACCATCGTCGCTGTGAAGCGCCTCCAGAATGTCCGTCAATCGAATCAAGATATCCAAGACTTTATCAACGAGATTCAACTCACTGCTGGGTACCCACGTTGACCGAAATCCTCGTATGAGCCACATGCAATAGGTTCGACTCGCCGTACATAATCAAGATCATCGGCGTCACTTGGACGAGCCCCAGCGATTTGCGCTGTGTCATAGAGTTTATGGACCTGGGTGACCTTAAAGACTACCTCGCCACCCACAACGCCAACGTGTTTCTGTGGCCTCAAAAGCTTCAAATGCTTCAAGCCATCACCAGCGGTCTCTCGTACCTGCACTCGCTCAACATCGTACATCGCGACCTCAAGAGTCGCAACGTGCTTCTCGATAGCAAGAAGGGTGTGAAGCTCGTCGACTTCGGCGTCGCGAAGGAAGACATCCAGGGAACTATGACGTTAGGTGTCGGCACGTTTCGTTGGATGGCTCCCGAGGTTCTTCACGAAAGTGCGTACACGGTGGCCGCCGACATCTACTCGTTCGGTATGCAAAAGACACTTTTGTACGTCCGATTAAACCTTGTGCAGGCATGTTGCTGTCAGAGATGGACACGCACCACATCCCGTACGAAGACCTAAAGAATCCGAAGACGGGGCTGCCGTTGGCCGACCCTGCGATCATCAGCAGCGTTATGAATGGCACCATGAAGCCAACATTTACAGCCACCTGTCCTGGATGGCTTAAATTGCTTGCGGACGCTTGTCTTCAGTTCGACCCGAGCCACCGGCCGACGATATACGACGTTGTATCCATCCTCAGCAAGGTCAAAGTTTCGTAGACGCAACGCGTGTGTTGTATAAATTTTAGGAGGCGTGTTGCGTAGCCACCTTTCCTGCACATGGATCTTTGCCTCTGTTGTCGATGCGCCTTCTGGAGTACCCCACAGTTCGCGGAATGATTTCCGCCATCACAACATCTCACGAGGGATTGGTTCCGTTGCACTGAAGAACGAGTGATAACATGACTGTCGTGTCACTGTGAGCTAAGTACTGCACCCAGCGCTTGGTACATTGCGACGTCGCAGACCGCACTCTTTGCAGCAGAGCTCTTGCGCTCCAGTTACCTCAAGATAGATTAACTCCTGGTATGCAATGCTGTGAGCGCTCGACGGGTTTTGTCAAGGTGCCGCTTGGCCGGGCACGTCCATAACACGGCTCGAGTGCGACAGCGAGGGGTCAATATCATGAAGCATCGAATATCCTCTAGTATAATTCAAGTCGCTGCTTGTCCGAGTGGTACACGGCATTCGAAGCCCTGTTAACAGGCAGCCCGTCAGTCATGTAGTATTTCGATGTTAATCCTATTTGTCTAAAACTATTTAGTCAATTAAGGGTGAACTTGATACGTTTGCGCCAACATTACCCACTATACTACGCACATGGTCTTTCATGGACGCCGGTCCTGCATCTGCATCCCCAGCCCTGTACAAATAAACAACACTCATTCAACCGGGGGTCTAGCTTGTTGGCATAAAGGTCAAACACGTGGACCACGTATTGATTGTATCAAGGCATCCACCGAAAACCCCACTGAACACAGATGTGAAACACAGTGTGGTCTACTAAAGTCTTTTATAGATATTTGGCTTCAGCTGATGCCCCACTTAGCGGGTTCAATTTAGGCGAAAGACTCTCAGCAACGTAAGGATTGGTGGTGTCGCTTCTCGAAGGTGTGGCGCGGCAACGTCTCGATTACAATATTTTTCAAGTTGGTAACTGGCTGCGTAATGCACCTCGCTATTACCAGAGGCACGAAGCCCTGGGGTACATAGCTACATGCACGTTTGTATCACTGGCGCGTGAATGAGACTGCCTAGTCCGCAGTATAAACAACACCGTCGGTCGGCGTGGTTTTTTCTGGCCCGGTGTTCGAGCTTTTATCCTAGGAGAAGTGCCCAGCAAGCGAATCTTCTTCGTACGACAATGATCTAGTGCGTCCAACTCGCCAAAGTAACCACAGGCTCGTCAGCGAATGCCTTCCATGGGCAACTAACTGCATGTTTGATTCATGGCTGTCACACCCGACACAATGGTTCCGCCCACAACGGAGTATGATGGGGTAACCAATCTCATCTCTATTGTCATCGTTCTTGAATGACTTCGCTGCGTCCTTTGCAGCGGTAACGAGGAGTATTCACAACTCAGAGTAGACCTCAAGGCGACTTCTACTTTTTGGTTCTATAGCCTAGAGACGAGCACGTGTAAAGCTTGCAATCGATTGCAACGTCGGGAACTGAGCTGCGAGCGCCACGAATAAAATACCGTACGGTCAAGGTGTTCTAGTCGACATAAATATACATATGTGTACATGCGGACAAGCGCTCGACGACAGCAACGATGACCCATGGGACTCCGACCCGTGCCGCTCGCCCCAAAGACAAGCAGCACACCTTCGTTCCCCACACTTGAACGTTCTTGCCTCTCACTTCCCACGACCAGTTTTAGGGCAAAAGACAGGCTGCAGGTGGAATGAGTAGCCAGGACAGTACTCAACCCAGTCCCAGCGATCGCCAGGCCCAAGTCGGCCTGCACCACGAGCGACACTGCCATTGCCCGCTTGCTGCGGCGTCCAAGGCCTGTGCGATCATGTTATGCCGTCGGCTCCTATCATTCCAGCACGATTCGGGTGTCTGATCTCGCGCGTGTCGCGAGATACGTAATGGTGACACAGTGGCTTGTAACAAGACCGAAATCACTGGCCGCCCACTTGTGAATTGCCACCCACCATGCGTGCCATGGTATCAACCGCCCTCTTGGCGGGCCTCGCGTCGGCTTGCAAGTACACACTTAGCGCAAATGCGAGCCTGCTCGCGGCCGATACGCTCTGCCTGGCCGCGCGGTCTGCTGTCTGCGCAGTGACGCCTGTCGCCAAGGTCGGCGCTGACACCTGCAACGTGACCAAGACCTTTCTCGATGCGCAAACGACCTTTGTGGACATGACAATGGTCGGCGACGTCCGCAGCTATATGGCACCAACACTGTACGAGCAGTGTTGCCGCCACGGTTGAGGTTTATGGTCGCACGATAGGACGTTGCAGGGCGACTCCAAAACGACCATGGACCTTGGCGCGATGATGCTGTCGCCGTCCATCCGCACGCTGTAGGTCACTGCACATCGATCGTCACCTCTCATGCGCCGCTTGCAGTGCTTTTCAGGGTTACGACGTCATCTCGAGTTGGCCGGCGCTGCCGACGACACTCACGACATTGTTCGCTTGCCAGCACAAGAATCCGGCTCTCATGCGACGCATCGTAGGAAGATTCAGCAAGGCGGCCTCGCAAGCATCCCGTCCACCATCGGTTCCAGCAGCCTAACCAGCATGTACGTTGCCGACGCCCTCCCCATCGATCTCACGAGCGAGGACACAGGGACCTCAGCGGGAGCAAGCTCGCTTTGCTCGACTCCGGGAGCCTTCCGTCATCGCTGACATCGCTGTACGCGACCTAACTTTGCATGCCATCTCTGATGCTGGGCGCCGTAGGAACCTGGCTGGCAACCAGCTCACCCGCCTCGCGGCGTTCGATATGGTTCACCTCACTACCTTGTTGGCCTCTCCGAGCCGCACAAGTCTTACGCTGCACGCTAGGACGCTAGACAAGAACCCGCTCACAACGATTGAGAATTTGCGGCTCTCGTCGTCCGTGTCGTCCTTGTACATCCACAAACCTGGTGGTCGTGGTGCTCACACCTCTTCATGTAGCTCGTGTGAGCAGTGCGCCTTGAGCAGCTTCTCCATGGACCGAAGCACGTACGATGCCCTTACCAAGCTGTCGGCGCCGACGGGCTTCACATTCGCCGCGCCGCAGTGCGATGGCAATGTCGAGTCACTTTGGGGCATGTCGGCGTGCGTCCACGGCTCCAAGCCGCTCAAGAGTACGTTCGCAGTTGGCAAAGCTGGGGCTGCATCCACGTCGTAGCGAGCGTCATTATCGCGGGCTGCATCGGCGGCGCAGTCTTCGCCGCGGTGGTTGGGTTCATCGCTGTCCGCCATGTCAAGCGCAAGCGCGAGGTGGTCAAGCGAGCCCGCGAAAACGACGCCGCGTACGTGCTCCAAGTAAACGACGTCCAAACGATGCGGGACGTCGATCAACTTGCTGCTTTTCGTCTCCCGCTCGACCAAGTGGTCGTGCTTGACCGGCTCAGCACGGGCGACCTCTGGAAGGGTCTCTTTGAAGGCCACGTCGTGTCGATCCGGTACCTCTTCACGTCGACGTCGACCGCTTCGGAGATGCAAACTGGCATTCAGCAGGTGCTTGCAGCCACGCGGTAAGCGCCTTCGCTCTGCCTGCGCTCACCCGCTCGGCACCAGACTCGACAGTCGGTACCTCCTGTCGTTGCACGGCGTATCGTGGACAACACCGAAGGACCTGATGGTCGTTCAAGAGTACATGGACACGGGCGACCTTCAGACGTATCTTCGCAACCTCAATGCGCAGCAAATCACGTGGCGCTTCAAGACCAAAGTCGTGCAGCACGTCGTCAACGCCCTCTGCTACTTGCACGCGACGGCGAACTTTGTGCATGGCCACGTCTGCGCCGCCAACGTCCTTTTGGACGGCGTCAAAGGTGCCAAGCTCATGATGCTTGATGCCCAAGCTCCTGCAAGCAGCTTCCGCTACATGGCACCGGAGGTGCTGCGGGGCGATCCATTCTCGGCGGCCGCCGACATCTTCGCCCTCGGTAACTGACGCCCGTCGTGGCTGGTCAAAGCTCACGCTCGCGGGGTAGGTTTGTTGCTGTCGGAGCTCGATACGCATGATGTGCCGTACGGGCACTTCTGGCTCGACGGCGACGATGACGAAAGCGTCGACTTTGACGGTGACGAGGAAGACAAGCGTCTCATGCAGCGCATCAAGGACGGCGACGCAACGCCCGTCTTCACCAAGGCGTGCCCGCCGTGGGTACAATCGCTCGCAATACGCTGTCTTGATGCCGACCCGGCCGCCCGTCCCACGGCCGTGCAGATTCAAGACGAACTTGACCACTTTCGAGCAACCGAATTCGCTTAGCCCGTCGATCGGAGACGGAATATCTTATTAAATAGAGTTAGAACTGGTTAGGGCGGCAAGACCAGGGAGGCGGTGTAGGCAGCGACGCTTGTGTGGCCCCGCTGGGCCGCGAGCGCTTGCATCTCGCGCGTACACCGCAATCCGCGGTGCTCCGCCAAGAACATCACAACGTCCAGATGGCCATTGGCGATTGCCCAGTCCATGGCGAACGATGTGTGGCCGCCGGCGTCGGCGGCGTCGACGAGGTGCATGTCGAGGGAGCACGGACGGGTCGACGTGAGCGGGTCTTCGTCGAGGAGGTCGGCTTCGAGGTCGCCGTCCAGCGTGCGCAGGCTGCTGCTGCATGTACGCCGCCACAGGGACGCCCGCCGCCCTTGCACCTTCCAGTAACCGTACATGGCCGTCCACTGACAGTAGCGCCAGCTCCGCATGCTTTCGATGGTGCTCCATTCTGCGTTGTGCATCGTGGGGCCCTCGGATCGATGTGCGTGGAGGAAAGCCACGACGTTGAGATGGCCGTTCGCTGCCGCTAGGTCCATGGCTTGCGTGGTACAGCCTTCGCGCCGGTGTGTGTGCAAGAAAGCCACGACATCGAGGTGGCCGTGCGCCGCGGCTAAGTCCATTGCACGGGGCGTGCAGCCTTCAAGGCGATGGACATGCAAGAAGGCAACGACGGCAAGATGGCCATTCGCCGCTGCCAGGTCCATGGCCTCCGTTGTGCAACCGTTCTTCCGATGCGTGTGGAGAAACAAGACGACGTCCAGGTACCCGTAGCCGGCACTGAGGTTCATGAAGCTACGCGAGAAGTATCGCGTCGACGTTGCGTACAGTGCCTGCAGAATGTCGACGCGGCACGTGGCGTCAGCAAGCGCTTCGAGAATGAGCTTGGCTCGCGCGTTCGGGTCCCGGAAGCACCGCCATTGCCGCTGTAGGCTGCGCACGATGCACAGCGTTCCCGGCTGAAACATTACAATCGCATGGAAGAGATCGCGGTTTGTGAGGACAGAGGCTACGGCCATAGACACCGGGCGCCGGCGGCAGAGGGAGGTAGCGATGGCCGATGACGTGTGGCATTGGCCCATGCGTTAGACGCAAGACGGGAAGTGGGCGCTTCCGAGAGACAGCCACTGGTGGCGGCGCCGGCTTGAGACCAGACAGGCGGAGTTCGCACACCTCTACACTTTTATCAAGACCCACCCCCGGGTGGTACCGAAAAATTTTCCCTGCTTATTCCGCTCGTTTTGGTAGGTCTCTTGGGGGGAGGTCCAAGGCCGGTATCGCAGCAGGATTGGATCCAAGTAGCCGTCATGGGTACGGAAGGGGAAATGGCGTCGTGTCAGCGTGATACCTGGCCGCCTCGCGTTACGTCGTCTGCAGCCGTGGGGGCAGCGGCCATACGTCAATGGCCAGCGCGGTTGGCGACATCCTGTCGTCCGCCACGCCAAGGAGGGGGACGGGCGTGGACCCAGTGGCAGCTGCGTCAGTTGCCCGGGGTTGAAGTCGCACGATAGACACGTTCTCAACCGAAGCCGAGTGCCACGTCAAGCTCAACAACCAGTGCTCCAAAAGGATCGGCTCTTTGCTTAGTAGATGATGTCCTGGTGGTAACTTGCGCAGAACGAGGTCACAGATGAGTCCTACGACACCAAACCGCCCGCTGCGACAGTGACAGCCGACCAGCCGGCACGCAGCCGTTGACGGCAACGGCGCCAAGAACCCCACGTGTACTTCTTGGAACAATGCGTACATCAACGCACTTACACGGCGACGCATCCACCCGCCGCCTCCATCACGCTCGATTCCGACGTTCGATGCACGAACTTCTCAATACATTAAGTCTACTCAATTCTCCAGGTCAACTGCTGGGCTGTGCATGGTGGCCTTTGGCTACGGCGAGGTGGTGCATGGTCTCTTTCATGTGGTTGGAGAGCGCGTCGCCACCGTGCACGACCTTGAGGGCCTCCACGACGACGCTTGCGAGGTTGTTAAGGTGCGCGGCGACGTCGGGGTTGGTTGCCTTCTCGTGCTCGATGGCTGCGGCGACCGTTCGTTCCTGAACATCGGAGAGGCGCACAAAGTCGTCTTGGATGATGGTGCGCGCCAGTTCATAAGACAAGTTGGACGAAATGGCTGGGGAAATGGACGCGATGGTTCTAATGAGCGGTGAGCAGCCAAGAATGCACGCCAAGCACCCACTTGAAGTCATGGACAGCGAACGCATAGAGCTGGCAGGAGCGCGTCAGCACCGTGAGCGTCGTCTCGGTGCGGTAGTGCTCCTCTGGGTGAGCCAGGAGCGCATACGCCTCGACGACGGCGCTCTCGCTACACCTCCTGAGGCCAACCGCATTGCCACCGACGTACCCGACGACGCGAGCGTTGCGGTTGTCCTTGTCAAGCTGCTCACACTCACCTTCAAGGATGAAGTACATTTCAGTGCCCGGGCTGCCCGTATGACAAACTCGTTCGCTTCTCAATACATATTGCGGCTGCAGCAAAAACATGACATAGCTCACAAAGCCTGCCACCGAATGACGCGCATCTCCGTGCGTCGCCCTACCTTTGTAGCGCTTCTCCATGTTGGCGATGATGCCAATGGTTAGGATGGTGTTGGTCGACACAAGGCGGGCAACGTCAAAGCGAAGACTCGGGCGTAGCTGGTTGAAGATCTGGCGACGTGTTAGCTTCGCCCGACAGTCTCTCCGCACTTTTTCCTCTGGAAAGAGGCACACCGTCGAGAGCAGATAGTCGTAGTGGCGCTTGACGTTGTTGCTGAGCCGCACCGACATGGACGAGTCTCGTACGTAGTCCTGTGGACGTGGGAAGGGCCGGTGGATGGCGGAAGGTACCTTCATCGCGTTAAGGCGAGAGCTGTACTCGCGTGCGCTCGGATCGTAGTTGTAAATGACCTCGATGATGCCGCTCACAACGTAGGCAAAGACGGTCGAGTTGACAAGCAAGCACATGATCGTAAACACGATCTCAGCGACCGAGAACTTGTACGGGTGGATGTCGCCATAGCTACGAGGCAGTGAGCTCGCTCGAGCTGCGGCAAACGCACCCGACAGTCGTCATTGTCGTAAAGGCCCAGTACAGCGACGCAATGTAGCGATCGGCAATGGCCACGCGGTTCGAACACAGCCCTGGGTCGTCGTCGAGGGGGAAAAAATACTCGGTGCACCACGTGCGCAGCCTACGAAGCTTCCAGCGAGCGCCTTGGGGACGGGTTGATCTACCCCATGTCTTCTTCCTGGAGCATGATAAAGTGGAAGATGCAGCCGTTCCAGTGGCCAAAGAGCACCATGATCATGACGAGTTTCAAAAGCCGTTCGCTCGACGGACTGAGCTATTCCCACCTCAAAGCCCGAGGCCGCCGCCACGACGTACTTGAATCGAATCCCGAAAACGCTTGAACACCTTGCCAATCTTGAGCAGTCGAATGAGCTTGAAGATGCGCGCGATGCGGAAGACGCGGAGGATCTTGGTGGATGCCAGCACCTGGCGCGAGTTGCCCACGTGGAGAAAGATGCTACAGGCGCCGTTGGCTTGATGCCACCCGAATGACATCTACCTTCCAATCGTGTCGATGGGCACGGTTGACACAAAGTCGATGAGGAACCACCCACGGAGGTAGGTGAGCATGATGGTCTTGCTGTGCACAACGAGCTGGCGCTCGGCAGTGTAAAATGCCGTGCGAAACGAGATGGCGATGTCGGCAAAGAAGAGCGCGTCAACAAACAAGTCGAAGCCGAGGTCTGTGCCGATCGGGTCCGAGTTGAACCTACGAGGGTGGCACCCGCAGGCTCATCGCGTCTGTCGTACCCGATGCGGTACGGGACCATGATCGTCGAGTAGATGATTGCAAAAGCGATCGTGAGCTGCCAGTTGACCACGAATGTGTCTTGAGGGTGCAGGACCCAGTGCTGATGCGCTAGCTACGTCGCATGAGCTGCCGTCCCACCGACGCCGCTGAACCCGCCGCTCGTTCATCATGGGCCGGGAAATGGGTTGGATGCGAAGTACGGCCGTGTCGAGCTGCGCGGCGGTCGCGATGGCCTCGACCTCGTCTTCTTCTGAAGACGATGACAGATCGCACGTGTCATCTTCGATGAGCTCGCTCATGTCGACGCTGTTGCGCCGGCCACCAGACGTGTGAATGATCATGCCCGGTTTGCGCACGAGTGGCGACACCCGCTACAATCGCTCAGCAATGAAGCTTCCGCCGTGTCGCGCACCGCTGTGAGCGTGTTGCGCCGGCGTCGCAGACTGGAGGCCGGTCGGCTCTTGGGCGTCGTTGAGCTGAACTCGTCGAGCGGGCCTCGCTTGGCCATGTACCGGACCTTCTGGTTGCCCGTGCGCTCAAAGTGGGCGAGGATTTCGGGCCACGTTTCACCTAAAATGGTATGAGACGGCCCGAGCGACGGACTCTACCGATGTGCGAGATGACTTGGCGCGATAGAAACGTGAGCTCGCAGTAGGTTTTGGACATGGCAGAGCAGATACGCACGCCGCGGCCGTACCGCTGGTGGTACAGTTCGATTTCACCAAAGTGCATGCCGGGCGAGAGCGGCAAAAGCTGCGTCTCACCCATTTGGCTCGTGTACGCCTTGACGAGCATCGCGGTGCCTGCAGCAGCACCTTCAAGCGTCATGTCCTAGCCCGTGAAAAGGCACCTTTCATAAGGAAGAAGACATGGGCGGCGATTTCGTGTTGGGCATAGATGCGCTCTTCCTTTACGACGAAGAACGGGTGCATGGCCACCGCCATGTCGCTCACTAGGCCTTCGTGGAATTCGGAGAGGAAGTCGATGCGGGCTATGAACTTGCGGAGCACGTGGTGGACCTGCACTGCACTCGGGTATCGGGCGGCAACGAGAGCTTACCACTTCGTGACGAATGACGCTCGGGAGGTTCTTCAAGATGACTTCTTCGTCAAAGACCGAACGGTGGCGGTAAAAGTACTCAAAGTGGTCCAAGATGCGCTTGCCTAGAGCCACGTTGGAAGGAAAGCGATGGTGGAGAGCTACCCATGTGTTTGGGGATTCCGCGCGCAATGTTGTACTCTTTAATGGCCGTCAGCCGCTCCGATTGCATGCGGCTGCTGGCATTGAGATTGTCGACAAGGGCTGTGATGTTTCCAATGACATAACCAAACATGACGACGCCAATGACCATGACAAACATCGCAATCACAAGTTCGGGTTTGGTTTTGGGCACAATGTCCCCATACCCGACGGTTGCCTAGGCATTGACAACGTGTAGCGGCCTGAACGATATGGCTCCATCGGTCTAGCCGTGAATCGAGTGTCCATACCATGGTTACAAGGGCCCAGTAGAGAGATGCCAAATACTGCAAGGTTTGCTTGTGCGCATGGTGGTCGGCCATATACCCGGCGGCCGAGGCCCATGAGTACCTAAGTCGTAGGCGTGGGATGAAGTACCACTAATCACGTACGTGGAGGTCGTTGCCGTATAGAACCATACACAAGCCACAAGGTGCGCTAAGAAGGAGACGAAGCAGATAATCTTGAGCAGCGACAGAAGGCTTTGGTTGGCGAACACCTGCGACTCGGTTCATTGCATGGCTCGAGTAGTTGCGGGCTTACTTCCTCTTCCCACTTTGCGATCATGACGCCGATCTTGCGAATGCGTGCGATCTTGAGCAGGCGAATGAGCTTGGAGCCTCGAAAGATGCGCGCCGTCAAGAGCGCCGACGCGTTGAGTGTCGGGTCGACAAGGGCGGCAATGTTTGCTATTGGCACCGTCGAGATGAAGTCGAGAATGAACCAGCCCTTCAAGTACGCGATGGCGATGTGCTGTTTGTTGTAGTACACATGGCCCGTGCTCGGATTGACGATGCCCGTTCGGAAGGACGCGATGATATCCAAAAAGAAGGCACAATCAATCGCCGTCTCGAGCACAAAAAAGAACCCTGCAGCATCCACGGAGAAGCTCACGCGGTAAGGCACAACCGCCGTCGTGTAGACGACACAGCATGCCAGCGCCAGGTCCCACTTGAGCTTCACGTCGCTCTCGGGGTCGAACATCAGAGGCGGAACTGCCACGCGCCGGTATCGCGTCGTCGGCTTGGGCGGGACGAGGATGGTAAGGTTGTCCCGGACTTTGCACCACAGCTCCTTACCGCGCATGCTGCTCTGCAGGCTCAAGCTATTGCGCCGCGTCAGCGACGGCTCTGGCGCCGGCGTCTTGCGCCCCAGAAGCTCGATGATGCGCGCCTCGGCCGCCGTCCGTGGACCAGGCGACGCCATGCCACGACCCGCAACTGTTGAAGATACGATTGTTGAGAATAGGTTTCGGCAGCTTGAAGTTGCGTGTGAAAAGACATGGCATCTGCCGATTGTAACATTGACGTGCCACATTTAAGTTGGCTTGCCCCTTGAAGATACGATGAGCGACGACGAGAGCGACGACGCATGGGCGGTCAACGGTGCGGGGGATGCCCTTCGCGAGGAGTACACTCATGAGCTCTCGTAGAAGAGGGGGAAGACGACAGTGAGTACGAAGGGTCTGGCGATGGCGATGGCGGTGGCAACATCTTCGACGCGTTCGAAGTGTATCATCGCAAAGCTTCCAGGCGGATACAGATCCTCCTACGCCAGACACAAGACAAGGTACTGCCAGTGAAGCTTCTGTGTAGACACAGTTGGACGTAGATCTTCACCATTGGCGAAACTCCAAGCGCAGCGCCGTGCCTTGTGCGACAATAGGTTTCCCGCGCGATCGGCTTACGGACGATAGACAAATGCCGACGATGACTGCTATATGCATTGGTCTGAAGGCGCTACGTACTTGCGAGTTGCAGGCCACGGTTCGATGCGCAGCAGCTCTCGGAGCTACATGCTGGTAGGTCTCCTTGAAGCAACACCAACTGTGGACGACCTACCGCAATGCGTCCCACCAATTCGAGTTGCGAAACTGACGCCCCAGCCGCCACCGCCGCGCGGTAGGAATTCGCAATCTCCAGCTGGATGCAGAGAGTATTAGGACGACTCGAAATCCTGGGACAATCGCTCGTGTCCGAGGCGGCGCTCGCACCGTTTCGCGACGACCACAGCCACGATGAAGTACTTGCATTGTTCGTCACCGACTCAAGAGATCGAGGGGCATTGTTGAGATAGAGACGGCGTCTTAGATGAGCCTCTCTACGTACACAGTCTTCCTCATGCAGAGGAAGAGGCTCTGTCGGCCGACGATGAGGTCGGCGTTGAGGTCTTGGTCGCTTGAACTATCGCTTAGGCCTGCGTGACGCCCCGTCTCGCTCTCATCCAGCAAATGCATGATGCCTTCCTCGAGCGTCTGTGGTACCAAACCGTAATTCAAGTACGCTGGTAGTCAAGCTCTGTTCGGTGCAATGCGTCCTTTAGTGTGACCCGGTGTTGCGCCAAGTCCTTCAGCCGCTCTGTGAACCCACGCCCCCGCCAACTGTACCAAGCCCCACGCTCTCAGAAGACGAAGAAGAAGAGGAGGATAAAGACTTTGACCTGCACGGCAACGTGCTTACCTCTGTCAAGTGCCACTTTCCCGTGACCCCAAGGTCCCACTCGCGGAAATACCTGCAAGCCTCGCGCCCGCAAGCGTACATCACCGCCTCGCTACACCCCGATCGAGAGCTTTGCTATAGGATGCCCTTGTTTGTGCCGGTGCTAACGACCAAACATGCCGTCCCCTACCGGATGAAGCTCCGCTCCAAAGACTGGTTGGTACCAACGAGTAAGAGGATCTCACACCAAACATCCAGGCACGCCAGCAACGCTATTGCCAAGCCTCCACCCAAGGCCAAGAGGAAGCAGCCCTCCAACCAAAGCAACGGAACAACGCTTCCCAAAATACACCATTGAAACAAGTCAAGTTCATTCCAAGATTGAAAACGATGCAACTATCATGTCCAAATAGAACGGTGGTCTTCCTGTGTACTACTAAGTAGCATCACAGAAGCGAGAGAACCTGCGATTCCAAGTGCTGTGAACAACAGTTTGACTTGGCATTGCATTAGTTTAGGGTCATAACGTTAATTTAGGTTAAAGGTCAACTAGTTATGAGTTGTTGGGACGGCGCCAAAGCTTGTGTCGCTGTTTGCCGCGTTTTAAACAAGCCAATCAAATGTTGCTTTACGTTGGCCAATCAAATGCGCCGATGCTCTCTTTTTTGGGCCAATGGCATGAGGTTGTCATTGTCAGTTTGCACCTCGGCGACGCGGCATGTCGGACCACCTCTTTGTGTTCGCCAACCCCAAGGCAGGCATGGACGACGTTGACCGGTCCAAGGTCAACGAGACCATCTACAATCTCTCTAAGGACTCGGCGTTCTTCAAGAATTCTCTCGAGAAAGACGCCAAGACTGATGCCAAGATCGCCGCACTTCAAGCTAAGCTCGCCACTAAGCGGCGTCATGACCTCGTGGCCTCAGTAAACGCTCTCGTGGACGAGTTTGAAGCCAATCGCAACCTTGGTCGAATCCATGTCGTTATTGACATGGATATGTTTTTTGCTGCCGTTGAGATGCGGGACCGACCCGAACTTGCAAACGTACCCATGGCTGTCGGTGGCATGGGCATGATCAGCACGACCAACTACGTGGCGCGCAAGTTTGGCGTCCGTGCTGCCATGCCTGGTTTCATTGGAAAGAAGTTGTGTCCGGATTTGATTTTCGTCTCCCCTGACATGGCCAAATACGCTGCGGTTGCTGATGAGACACGCAAGATCTTTGCCTTGTACGATCCGCAGTTTATGGCCGCGAGTCTCGATGAGGCTTATCTTGATATCACAGACATCTGCGTCGCCAGAGGTTTCGATATTTCACCGCGATACAGCTGAATTAGCTTCGTGTCTAGGGGCTACAGACGAGGCCAGCATGGAAACAACCGCCGCAGCGATCACTAACGAACTTCGGCAACGCATATTTGAAGTAACCAAGCTCACCGCCAGCGCTGGCATTTCAACCAACGCCAAGCTTGCTAAGGTACAGGGCTACGCAGCGACATCGCACTAAATGGTGAACTAGGTGTGCTCGGACATCAACAAACCTAACGGACAATACTTGCTGCCGTTTAATCGCAACGCGCTGATTAAGTTCATTGAAAACTTACCCATTCGTAAGCTCGGTGGTATCGGCAAGGTCTTGGCACCAGTGTTCCTCATGAGCTCATCTATCTATTAGGTCCGGGAGAAGATTCTAGCCGCACTTGGCATCCACAACGGAGGAGATTTGTTCAACGCTCGATACGACCTGTTCCACATTCACTCGGACATCACTGCGCGGTGGCTTCTGCAGGTCTCCATGGGCGTATACGAAGGCCACGGCCACGACGAGCGAAAAAGTGTGAGGTACGATGCCCTATCTTTATGAAGACCCTTAAACTGATCTGTAGTCGAGAAACAACGTTTGCGGCTACAGCGTCGCTGTCTGATCTGCGGGCAATCTGCAAGGACCTTGTCTCCCACGTCCGAGCCGACTTGGCAGAGGTACTTGTCAATCTGCAAGCCTGTGAGATCACTGGGGCGCAGGAAAACGTCACTGGCTTTTGCGTGACTCTCAAGTTGAAGACGGAGGATTTCCACGTGCGAACGCGCGCGTTCACGTCCAAAGCGAGCGTTGAGCCCACGCTGGGCGATGTCGCGTGCATGCTTCTCGAACGTGAAGTCCGCCACGACCAGAAAACGCACAAGCCACCTCCGAGATATCGCCTTATGGGCGTGCGCATCTCGAAGCTCGTGGAGCGCGATGCCGATGTAGCCGCTGGCCCGACCACAAACCAGCTGCGCCTCGAAGATACGGCCCTCTTCGCGCCGGAAACCAAGGTGCCGTGCCCGGTGTGCGACGCTCCCGTGCCACAAAGGCAGCTTCCGCGACACACCCGCCTGTGTTTGGGCGAACCGATGGAAGACAAATGCGATGCTAAAGCCCCAGAAAAGCCGTGCTTTTTCAAGGCAAGCGGCAAACGCCCGGCAGAGTCCGACACTGTGTGTCCTGTGTGTGCTGTGAGCCTTGGTGCACTGAGTCGGCGGGCCATCGCCTCCCACGTCGATGCGTGTCTCGCAGCGACAGAGGTGACAAAAGAGCCCGAGACACTCGAGAGCTGCCCGATATGCCAGCAATCATTCGAGTCTCAAAGTCCGTTGTGGATGAATCGCCACCTCGAGGCGTGCCTTGCGCAAGGTACATGTGCGGACGAGCCATGCCTTGCCCAAGGTTCCGATGTCGGTGTGGCTTGTCCCGAGCACTCTACGACGTTCCCCGGCGCCACTGAAGCAAAGCTTAATGCACACATCAGCCAGTGCCTTCTGGGCACAGGCTCCAAACCCAAACCACTTAGTCGGCACGACCCTACTCGTGAGGTGCCAAGTATCAAGTCCTACTTTTTAAACGCATGAGTGGACAATTTTTTTAAAATAAGTAAATCCTACACAATTCGTCTATCAGGTTGAGGAAAGATGCAAGGGATGGGGGCCTGCATTTCTCCCTCTCGACTCATTGACGCGATCCTGCAAGCCTGTACACAGTGCACACGCAGCCACTGCGTGGACCGTCACCCAACCAGTGGGCACCAATCCATTCACCGCCGGCTTGGGGTGCTGATCATCAAGAGTTGTGTGCGGTCGCTCGCTGGAGCAGCGTGCCTGCTGGAAAGCTAGCACGGAGCTCGCGTGTGACGCCAGGATGGAGATATGCGTAAGAGATGGCGCCACCAGTGTCTCTGGGTCCACCAGGAAATGCGATGCTTGGGCAACCCACGGGTGCGACGTGGCGCTGACGTGTTGACGCTAACCGCTTCGCCCGACATGGATGCTTTTCTCATCGACATCACTGGCTCTTGTTGATTGCGAAAGACCTACACCGCGTGTTCATGGCGCCAGAGCATCACTCCAACTTCCATTGGTGTGGGAGAGATTCCTCCCGAAGCCATCTTTGCTCTGGCCACCTATATATTATGCAAACCCGGATAAAGCGTTGACGAATATTGCGATCCGAGTCATCCGTCGTTGATAACGTGACGCGGCAAATGCATTCCATCAGTGGGCTTCGTGGGTGCCATTGACGGCCAAGGGAGGTCTCCAAGACCATGATGACGCAAGGCTAAAACGCAAGATCATCGTCTTCTCCATGGACGCAATCAGCCATCGATACAAACACCAAGTTGAAATATAAATCGGCCATTACATTCTGGATTACATTGTAGTCTCACGTATAAAATCTAGTTGGTACTAAAATCCAGTCCAAAACTCCGCCATTTAAGCTCTTAAGACTTTTAAGTGCACCCACGAACTGAGGTTGCTCCCAGATTTCGGTACATGCACTTTACGTCCAATCTTCAAAAACATTTGATGATTTCCATGGCCTTGGTTTGAATAAACAAACTGGGTGCCTTCGTTTCTCTTGATTTTACTATTGCGAAAAAATATTCGATTTCAACGGGAAAAAGCGGACTAAAAATACAAAAAAACGGGTTGAGATTTTGCCGCAACCATGGCGAACTCAACCGTCCAATACAGCATTTTTAAATATGAATTTTTAATGTATATTTACTTTTTGTAAGATTTTGTATTGTATTACGGGCTTGGTCTTGAAATTACCAACAGGTGGCAATGCGTCGTGTCGCAGTCTCGCGCCGGCCACAGGCCATCATGTGCATTCCGAGATTCGCCGACAATGGGCTGCGCACCTTCCAAGATCGACGAGCTGGCCTCTGCGCCCGGCCCCAAGGTGGACGAGGTGTCCATCGCCACAACCGCGACGACCAAACAGTCGGCCAAGAGAACGTCATCGCCAGCGCTCTCTACCCGCTCGGCGCTCTCTGGTTCGATCCTCGGTACGCCACCGGGCTCGCCGTTGGCCATCGATCTCTACAACCCTTCGCCCATCGCTGCGGTCCTTGGCGATCCAAAGCTTGTCAAGGCGCTGACCGCGTACCAGTATGGCGTCGAGGCCACACTTCATGAGATCGTGGTGCAGTGGAAACGTCTTAGCGACGAACATGCGAAAGCGCGATACATTATGCGCTCGTTTGACGTTCCGAACCACGGCCTCGCCCGCGTCCGAACGCTCTACCACCACCGCCGCTATGTGTTCACGCCCGAACTCGTAACACTTCTCGCGTCATACGGTTGCACAGCCATCATCGAGTACCTGCACAAGCAGGAACCGACGGAAACAGCGACGTTCTTCACGCCATCCACGATGGACGCGGCGGCTGGCAGCGGGAAGCTCAGTCTGGTAACCTTCCTGCACGAAAACCGCACAGAGGGCTGCACTCATCGCGCCATGGACAACGCGGCTATCACCGGGCACATGGAGATTGTCAACTTTCTGCACACCCAACGCAATGAAGGCTGCAGCGTCGAGGCCATGAACGGCGCCGCCCGTAAGGGCAACCTCGAGATTGTTCGTTTCTTGCACACGAATCGCCCCGAGGGTTGCGATCACAACGCGGCCGATGCCGCAGCTTTGCACGGGCACCTCGCCATCGTCGAATTCCTCTGTGAGCATCGCAAGGTTGACGTGGTCAGCGAGAGTGCGCTGGCCGCTGCCATCGAGAAAGGCCACGTCGCCATCGTCGAGCTGTTGCTTGCAACCTTCCCGACCGAAGGGAACACGCTCAAGATGCTGTGCGACGCCGCCCGCCGCGGCCACCTCCCGATCATCAAGTTTCTGTACAAGCAGCGCGCCGAGGCGACGCGGTACACATCGCAGGCCATCTTTTATGCCAACCAAAAGGGCCACACGGGCCTCGTCGCGTACCTCGAGGCTGAGCAACGCCACCTCGTGAGCCAGCTAGCGTAGGCGCCGTATTTAACATCCCCCCGGGATGGCTATTATTTAAACCATTCACCACACCTTTCGCTAGTACTGTTCGGTGGCGAGTAGCAGAGGATTGTCGTGCTGGGTGGGTTTAAAGTCGTAGTAGATCTGGCACACCTAACCTCGGGTATAGAGCGCGCTTACACGAGGAGGACAAACCACTTCCTTCTCGTACTCGGGGGCGCCATCGATGCCATATTCATGCAACGACATCATCTCGTCCGTAAGCTCGTTGCCTTCGGCAAAGTGATCTTTGCATATCTTGAGGTTCGTGATGGGGCCGTGGCGCTTCTCCAGTTCGTTCTGATGCATAGACGTCGGTGGATGGGAACATGGCAATTGCACCTTGACGGCGAAGAGCCGCGTCGATGTCTTGACCTTCCATTTAAAGTTGAGGTAGCTCCAGTTGAGCAGCTACGCATGGTGTCAAGCTTGCGCGAGGGCCACGGACGCACCCGCATGTCGAGTGTCACGAGCTCAACCGTCTCTTCTGGTATCGCCAGTGGCACGTAGTCGGCGTCGGGCTACGTCGGTGGTTACGGTGGCAGTCGTGATTGACACGTACATGGGCATCAGCGACAGCCGCCGAATCGTCCGCACCGGTCGTTGTCGATTGTTTCTTGGCCTTTTTCTTTGGCATCGCCGCCGATGGGCAACCGTTGCAAATGATCAAACTGCGATCTTTACTTGGAAAGGATTGGTTGGGGATGGCTGGGGCATCGCTACAGTCCTGTTCCTGTGTGAGGTCACCATCAAATGCTTCGGCAACTACACGATTCCATTTGTGCAAAGGAGGAGCGGCCATCGTGTGCTCCTTCGCTGCCCAGTTGGTTCGCACGCAAGCGCAGCTGGGCTACACTTAAGCTCTCGAAACCAATGACAATATGACGCCCGGCTCTCGGTGCCATTGTCCAAATGATCCAATGCGTAATTGAACTAAAGCAATCATGTGAAAGGAGTCAACGTAGAACCTTGGGTGCCGCAGACACCAATCATCCTTGTAGTCTACTGTCGTGAGGGATCATCACTTGTCTTGGAGCTCATTGTTTTCTGCACATTTTGTCTTCTAGTGGTGGAGGGGATCCTCGAAACCATCCAGCGGCTATTGAATGCCTTGAGACGACGCTCGATCACAAGACGCTGAGGAGGTGCTAGGCAAGGAATGCTGCCGTGTTGAGGTGTAGAGGACGACCCGCACGGGTACAATAGTCGAAGCCACGGAGCGGACGCTGGTTGCAGCTAGTGTAGCTGTCGAGTGTCGACAGGCCCGGTTCTGGTAGCCCTGAATCATACTCGTGTCACTGGCACCGCGCAAGTCGTTTTCCTACGCTCGACAACGCTACAAGGCTCGATCTATCATAAAGGTAGTGGCATCACGCAGCTGTATTTCATGTACAAATACTTGAGGCGGTCATACATCGAAACTCTGCCCACCGCCGTCAAGTACTCGATGTAAACAGTCCCACCGTGCGTATCATCGACGATATATAGCTTTTATATTGGTACATCCCTACGACGTTGCAGCGACTGTGGCCCGCGGGGCCTCGTCCCCGGGGGCCTCTTCGGCGTCGTCCATCTGCGCGGCGTCGATGAGGCGCTGGATTTGAAACTGGTTGGCGACGATGGGTCTTACGTCCTCAGCATGCACAAGGCTTTGCAGGAACGGCAGAAGTTTGAGCAGCTCGTCGTCGCCATCGTCCGAGAACCAGCTCTCGATTGGGATGCCGTTGTTCACCTGGTAGCCAAAGGCGTGGGGCGAGTTGTCGATGAGCAGCACCCGACGCAGGTCCCGGCCGAGCACGTTGAGGTCCTTGAGGTAGTTGCCCTCCACCGGCAGGCAGTTTTCACGGTACAAGCGGTGTCTATCGCTGTGTTAGCGACGCACGGAGCTCGGACATACGTGATGTATTGCTTGCACGGGTCCAAGAGGTTGAGTAGCTTCTCTGCATATACACGCTGCGAGGCGGTGAAGACGACGACCTCGAACCACTCGGAAACTTGCGCCAGAAACTCAGTCATGAAGGGCCGCTTCTTCACCGACACCATGTACTCGGTGCCATTGTAATCGATCTATAAACGCTGTGAGCAACCATGCTGGGCCCAACGAAGGCACGGGGAACTTGAGGTCGGCATCGGCCATGTCGTCGACCGAGCAATGCACGAGCGTCTCGTCAAGGTCCAACACCTACAACGGGCTGAGTGCCGGTACGAATAAGGCAATCGTCTCACCAAGCATACGTTGGGCGCGGTTGGATCTTTCTTTGGCAGAGCCACGGGGCGCACAAAATCAGCAACATCTTCGTACCGAGGAAGCGTCTTCATGAAGTAAAATCTACGCCCATGCACCGATGAGTTCACTCTGGCGTCGCGGAGATGCCGTGGACAGGCTCAAACGCACGGGTTGAATTCCATCTCGACCGCAACTTCGTCCGTGCTGGTGTCGTCTGCAACCTCTTCCACGGGCGCTTCCTCAACCACAGGTTGCACCCGCGCCGTCTTCTTTTCGACCTTCAGCGTTGGCGAGAAGAGATCTGCTTTAGGCGAGCCTTCAACATCATCACTGTCCGAGTCCTCGGAGTCCATTTCAAGGCGGCGAGAACACGGCTCGTTCGCTAAACTCGGTGTCGCGGGTGCCGAGTCTACATGCCACATAAATCCGGATCTTTTAGCCACAGACAGCACCGAGACGCTGGCGCTTGAGCGGCGTCGACGCGATCGGGGAGCACGGGTCCGCGTAGTAGCCTGTGGCAGCCCGCTTGGGCGGCTTGGACTTGGTGGTGACGGTGACCAGTGGAGCCGACTCGCCCTCGATCGCCATCTTTCCCAATGCTCCCCGCGAAATGCCCGGCGACAACTAGAATCCAAGCGATAAATTCATCATACAAACATCAAGTACAGCATGCGAATTATTATTCGACCCAAATACGACGTCACCGATTGGTCATTTTTTGTTTTTGTCACAAGCATACCATTCGCAAGTCAATTTTATTCGATTTGTTTTGTTTAAAATTAATTCCATCTATTTTATGTCAGCGTCATATTTTTTACATGGACAGCGCAAGATGGCGCCAAGATGGCGGGCCGTCGTATTAATGGTACTAGCTACTGGCGCTGCAAATAGACACGGAGCTTGTGCGCACGGCATTATCTCGTAGCTCTAATGGGCTCTACGCAGCACACGGTAACTTGGCACACTGGTGTGGTAATCTGGCTGCCCAATCGCGCTTTCTTCGCTTTGAACCGAGACACTTTGCCCAGTGTAGGATCACCCTAGTGGCGACCCGCATGACAACAGTGCCGTTGCGTGCTGCATAGCATTGCAAAGCCAATGCGTTTTCTGAGGAGCGCAAGACTTCAATATGACCCGCAAATGTTCAATGTGAAAAGAGTAATGAGCTAGTCAATGGCGTCAATCGCTGAGATAGCAATGGCCATTACAGCGACACCAGCAGGCCATTAGTAGCCGAAGGGCTCTCGGTGTGCCTAGAGACATTGCTGCTAACGAGTCCATCACCACCAGTAAGCGGATCCTGGCTGCGTGTGCTTGGGACTCTTAACATTGGTTTCGGGACAGTCTGTCCAACCGAAAGATCGTTTTTGCAAGATGCCATTGGCTATTAAGCCTTGAAATTCTGAAGTTTACGAGCTACGATTGGATGAAAAGCGCGAATAGTAGGCGTTGGCCAAGGCCATTGGTTGAAATGCTGACAGCCGTTGCGACGCTTCCGAGGAGTCTGCGATCATTTCCCATTCTGCTGCCATGAAGGCGACGTCGCTCGTGGCTTACTTTCTTTGCGCCGTGGCTGTGCTCGCGAACGACGACGAAAACTGCGTGTCGAAGTGCCAAAGCCACACGGCACGCCAGCTCGAACGCGTCTGCATTGGGTACCGGGACCGCCTCCCTCGTCCGACACTCTACAACAACTGCGTCGATGCCTATCGTCTAGGTGATGTCTGCCAACTGTGTGCATCGACTCACACCAACGCTAGGGTCGCGGGAGTCGTGTGCGGCCTATTGCAACGTCGACCAAAATGCCGACTCGCACCTCATGGCTACACTGTCAACAGCATGCGAGAAGTACCGCACAATCCGACCCAAGGATTCGCAGCAGATATGCGAAGGCGCCTTCCGTAGCGCTGTCCTCGAAGCCAAGGCCTTCATCAAAGCCGGCACCCCCGAGCCAGTCGAGCAGCCCGCGTCTACGTCGGGGTCCCAAGCGACCGCCCCAGCAAAGGCCGACAAGAAACCCGAGATCAAGATCAAGGACATCAAGGTGGATGCTAAGGGCACAGTCGACGCCAAGCCAAAGAGCGTTCTGGAAGCCGCCCGCGAAGAAGCCCTCGCAGCGGCCAAGGCTAGTCGCGATTTGTAAACGTCGTTAATATGAACACCGCACTAGCTCCTGCCCACCTCCCCGACCTCGCGCACTTCTCAGGAGCACACGAGCCGCTCCAACCTCGAAGACCACGGCATTGTATTTGCTTAAGCTGCTATCTGCGCATGGGGCCGACAATGGCCCGGCGCTTTTCTCGGCCCCACGACTTTGGACTGCTTCCAGAGTTCCGTTTCCGGCATCTTCACCACCGGCTGCACCGTCGCGACGAGAGGGTTCGACGCCAGATGCACCCAGTGCTCAGCGTGCGACACCGGCACCGCCGCCGTCATCGCATACTCCACCATTTCGACCACGGTATCCAGGCACATGAGGTGGTTTTCGCTGCTGCCGTCCATGCACGACGCATCACCCATCACAACGATACGACCCCCTACACGACGCATCAGCGGGCTGTCCATCGAGCGCCGGCGCTTACCGCGGGGCACTTGGTACCGTCCGAGGATCGGGACACTCTCCCAGACCGCTGTCTTTGACGATTCCAACGTCGCATTGCGCAGGGTGGTGTAGTACACATGACCGCCCACAGGGAAGCGCACAAGAGACGAGCTTGACACGACTGCAACAGCGTCGGTGCGGCCCTTTGGCAGCGGAAACGACGACCAGATGGACGTCCCAAAGGCGATGCCGAAGGGTGCGAGTAGCGCGTTGATCGCGGGAACGTTTGCGCCACCGACAACCGGCTGCCAATGGCTCAGGGTGTTGGTGTCCCAGAGCGCCAGCGCGGTCATGGCGGCTTCGTTGTGCCAGCCGCCAACGACCACCAGCGACGTGTTGTGCTGCCGAAGCGCCAACATCACTGCCGCCTGCTCGGCGACAAACCACGGCTCTTCGGGGTCGACAACGATCACCGCGCCATACGTGGCCAAGTCCAGACACGTATAGTCGACCGTGCTTATCTCCACCGCGTATCTAGCAGTTAGCGCCATGAGTCTAGTGGCAGCCATGCGTTTGGCCTCACCCAGCGTCGACAAGGGCCAGCCAGAGGTCGGCGAAATTCGTGTGCAAATGATCACCGTGGTTGTCGAACGGATCAGGGCCGTGAACGTCGTCTTTCGGAACGTACGCCGAGGGGTATTGCAGGTTTCGAAACTGGTCCCAGAGCACCTACAAGCGCTCTCAGAACGGCAAGCAATCGGCGGAGGCAGTACCCTCTTGGACTTTGGCGGTGTTGGCTGCAGGGGAATTCGCAGCTCCAGGTCGACGCTTGCTGCGTCTTCGAGGGCCAGGCGCAGCCAGCCGTGAGCGACGACCGGCGACATAACTGGGGCCATCACCGACACGTGCACTCCGAGGGCACCGGCAAAGGGGTACAGCGGCCTGTCAGAGCCCGAAGTCTCGACGCGCAGCAAATCCCCGTGTTGGCCCGGCCGCCACTCGGGCGCCGACCGAAATCGACTGGCCACAGCGGTCGGATGGACAATCTACCGCCAGCATTTAGCCCTTCCAGAGAGCTGCGCCAGCGGCCACCGTGACGTTAAACACGACGGGCAGGGCACCAAAGTATTGCGCTTGGCGGCAGTGTGGCCACATGTACGGGCAGTCGGTGAGGTCGATGGCGGCTGGCAGCAACACCGGCGTCGGGCGGGTCTAGCACAGGCGATCAACGACGTTCAGAGAGCGGGACAAGGGCTCACCATGAGTGCGTTCATCGTGTCTAGGGCCCGCGTTAGATTGATGCGTCCTGCTCCTTGCTCGTAGACGTGGTGCCAGTCATTGTGCAGCGTCGAATTGCCCCTACTCAGCTAGCACGTCAGGCAAGGCCCGATTCAAGCCGGACAGACGTGGGGTGCGACGGCAGTCGCGACGCCGACTGTAGCAGCAGCGCCTTAAGGAAGCCAGGGGTACCATACGTCGCCCTCTGCGCCGGTGTCATTGCCGACAGCAACAGCGCCACAACACCCGAGACAAGCGGTGCCGCCATGCTCGTGCCGTTGAGCGCCGTGCATGTCCCTTGCGGCGTCGGGCCGTGAACGTTCTCGGCCAGCGCCAGCACGTCCGGCTTGACACGGCCGTAGCTAGTTCCAAGGCATGAGGGGTGGATTCACTCTTGCATCTGCACCCCGCGTCGATCTCCCACGTCGTGAGCCCTCGCGACGAGAAAGGTGCGATCTACAGCCAGGTTGGGTGGCGGCTGAGTGTGTCACTTACATGTAGCAGGTCTGTCGTGAGCCCACCGACGCCGATGACGTCCATTTGGTCGGCCGGGTTTGTGAGCAAACCGTAGTAGGGTCCGGCGTTGCCGGCTGCCGACACCTGCAACGACAGTAAGCAGCCAAAACGGCTACAGCCAGCGCAACCACAACGATGCCATGGGCCGAGGCCTCGCGAACTTTGTCCACAAACGGGCGATCGTGGAAGTCGGGGCCGCCGACGCTCAAGTTGACGACGTCAAGCTCGAGGAAGAGCGCGTAGTTTAGCGCATCGAGGAACCATGAAGTGTACACGGTGTTGTCGGAGGTAAAAACGCGGAAGATGTGTATAGAGGCGTCCGGCGCCAGCCCAGGACAGCCCGCGACTGCACCACCGATGGCCCCAGCGACAAACGTGCCATGGCCGCTGGCGTCGGTGAGCTATAGGCGCGTGGGGCACCGCGCGACCAGGAGCGACGCACCTCTTCTTCGTCCGTCCAGTTGGAGATGTCGGCAACATGATGGAAAAACGACCGCGCGGTTGGCGCGAGGCCCGTGTCGAAGACGCCGATCTTGACGCCGCGGCCTAAATTGCGGATGGCGTATGAGGAGGGAACGGGCGATGGATGGGGACACCAGTAATGTTGCGGGCCCAGAGGGTACGGACGTGCTCGATACCGTTTATGGCCGTGGTACCTCGTTGCATGAGGTTGTGTTTCGTTGGTGATGAGAGGGACGGACCGGTAGCAAAGGCTGTGGCTGTGTGGTGGCTGGAAGGAGGCGTTGCAAGGGTGCCAACGTGCAGAGCTCGGTTGCGTACGACGGATTTGACGTCTGGAACAATCGTGGACAATGAAGATGATAAGAAACTGCTAGGAGGGCCAAAGCGCTTCCTGTCGAGCGATATGCCGCGGCGAGGAACAGTCGAGCGCAAGGTCCACAGCAAAAAGTCGGTGGGGTACGCTGGCGCTCGACGGTGAACGTTCGCTTGGATGCTTGGGTCCCACGCAACAAGCGCAGATTCCAAGATCGCGCCGAGGTCAGCCTCGGAGCGGTATGCATCGAACGACACGATGTACTGATGGTATTCCACAGGAAGCCAAGGCGATTCTATGTCGCACACGTCTGTGGCGATGGCGCAGGCAGCAAGCAGGCCAAGAACGCTCCAGCCGCGTCGCCAGCTCATCGTCGAGGCGCCGGCGGAGTGATGGTACCGCAGCTTCGGCAGATGCCACTTCTAAGAATTTCACAACCTCACAAAAACCACATATTTCACCGCTAGCACATATTTCACGGTGCTGGAAAATAAATTTTGTGCCGCTTTCGTCGACGAACGTGTGTGGCTGTGGGTAACTCTGCATGAAGCGGCGCGCATGACGTACGCTCCGCCGCTTGATCCCTATGATGTGTCTGTCCACATGAGTGGCGTAGCGTTCGTGCGCTCTTGACATGAGGTGGGGGTCACATCCACCGCGGCGCATGGCGCAATTGCCAAGATCTACTGAATTGTGCTTACAACGATCTAAAACGCATACGCGAGAGACTCGCCGACGAAGGCTCCGATAAAGGTGCCTCGGCCGGGCGACACGAGCGTACCGACGGCACCACCGGCCGCCGAGCCAACGATGGCGAGACCACAGCGGCGCAAGCCCACGAGCGTGACCTTGAGCAGCTGGCGTTCGGTCTCCTCGGCAGTAGCCTGCAACTTGCGCTGGATCGCTTGGTAGATTGCAATGATTTCCTCCACAAGGAAGATCGCAACACTGCCAAGAACGGAGGCGCGAACGCCCGTCTTAACGATTTGGCGTGCGGCTGTCACCGCGCTTTGATGGCGCGCGTACTTGCGCATGGCCGACTACACGAGTAGAAAGCATGATACTCCATCGTATAGCAGACATAACAAGTACCTTGGTGACGTCCTTCATAAGCTTGCCGGCGACACGCACGTCAAGGATACGCAGCGAGACAAACTCGAGCGAGCGCAGCACGGTGGTGTTGCTGAGCGTCTTGACGCAGTGCGTTTGGCAGCGAATGACGAACTCGGTCGGCGTCGGGGCGATGAAGGTGGGCTTCTCCGCCTTGGGCTCATCGTCCTCATCGTCGCTGTCAGCCTCGAGGTCCAGCGACTCGATGTAGCCGTTGAAAACGAGCACGCCCTGAAGCAGCGTCGACTTGACCACCTGCAACGCCAACGCCTGCGCGTGGAAGTGGGCCATGAAGGCCTTCTTGTCCACAAGGTAGTCCTTGCCCTTGATCACGACCGACATGTTGCTCCGCTCGCTCGATGGACACAAACAACCAGCATGGCCCCTCCTGTCACTATCGCCGATCGTATTCTATCACATTGATTTTGTATTCATTTTTTTAATTTGAAAAGTGATGTGATTGGTCCGATTCGCCTTATCCGGTACATGCCTCAGTATCCGGTTTGACGAAACCATCCAAATTAACGCAATTCCACCATTTTTCCTAATTCAAATAGTGTACACAAATCCTAAATTCAATTATCGCTTTCTTAAGGACAAATGATGTACGCATTCCTAATCAACGCGCCTAAAAGCAGCAATGACATGGTTTGTCTACTTCCACACTGACAAGCTTCAGTAGTTTATCCACTCGGTAAAGGTATCGTGCGATGTACCTCCATGCAAACGCTTCGTCGTCACAATGAACAACCATGCTATGATCTACTCGCAAAGTGCATCGTGGCCGGAAATACCCGTCCCTACACCCCCTCGAACGCTCATTTTTGGAGGGCTTTATGTTGTACGGGGCCTCATGTGTTTGAGGTTTAGCTTTAACGAAGAGCTTTTATATAGTCCACATTACAAACAAAAGTATTCGATTTCACTTGGATGACACAAAAACATGCTCGTACAAGTGCTGTTGTGTACGAGACCATCTTCAAGGCCACGAGACCATCTTTAAGGACGTTGGCCCATCTACGGGATCGCTGCATGGAGCACAACTCCTTAACGACACTAAATCGAGCAATGCCATTTGAGGCACCTGTTTTAGTGTTTGTAACACTAAAAGCGTGTAATAGTTGGATACAGTTTGGCCAGTGACCAGTCATTTCAACGGGCGGGGACCTCCAAGGACACGGCAAACTCAGTTTCCATTTTCACCATTCCCATGGTCCACTTCTTCGGCGGCGTCGTCTCCGAGGGCAAGCCGTTAGCCGTCCATGTTCCGGAGGCCATGGTGCTCACGCTGGCCACGGCCACGCTCACCACGGGTTCCACTGCCACTGTTTTTGTCGAGACCACGGGCGTCGACAACCAGCTCGTCAAGGTGGCCCTGTGCTCGCTGCGGGCGAAAACAGCCGACATGACGAAGCTTGATATCGTCTTCGGTGCCACCAAGACAAAGCTTACGGTGGTGGGCGACGCTACCGTGCACCTCGCCGGCTATTACCAGCCTGGCCCGCCCGAGGAGTTGCCCGACCATGCCGACGCTATTGAACGCCTCACCGTGGACGATCTCCAAGAACTCATCCAGAAGGCCGCGGCGCGCCTCGCCAACAACGATGCCCTGGAAAGTCCCAAGGCATCCAAGAAGCGTCCGCGTCAAGAGTCGCCCAAGTCCGCGCCGGTACGTTGTGTGATCTGAGTGTGATTGTGTACATTGCATGTCTGCCCCCATTTGCAAATTATCCTCCGTCAGTGCTGCCCTCTCGGGGGCGGTGCAACTACTATTGACGGGGGGTCCAGACCATTTGGGATATTATTGTAGCGTCGTCATGGGTTTTCCATGCTGCTACGTCGCGCGGTCCTTAAGGCTGGTTTCGGTTCTCCCAATTGCGGGATTACAAAAGGCTTTTGGTCTTTCCTATCGAATTCATACGAGTCATAACCACGCTACATCTCCATTCCCATCTATTCTCTAGCGTAGCTTGAACATCGGGGCTCAATTCGCTTCTCTCTAGGAACCCGAACCCAGCGACGACGAGGATGACACGGAAGTGCCCAACAAAGCGCCGGCAATTGCGCAGAAGCCAGCTGCCCCCGGTGTGCCGCATGAAGACGGCGCCAAGCGCAAGAAGAAGAAAAAGAACAAGCGCAACAAGCATGTCCTCTCGACGCCCAACTGAGCTCGCAACGTATTCTAAACTATAAACCCTAATATTATCCACCCGACTCGATCGGTATCAACTATACCTAACGTATGCACAAAGACCTCAACCACGTCGACAAGCTGGCGGACCACTCCTCACCTCCCCGAGTTGCCATCCTACAGTCTTGGATTCCAGCACCGTGAACAAGGAATCACGAAGTCTTGGTTGAGAATTGCAGAAAACGCTAGTTGGCCATGGCTCTGAAAGGTGGTCAATGAACAGCGCTAGCAGGAGAGTGCGCCTTAACTGCCAAGGCTGATTAGTGTGCCGTGCGCCTTGACTGCCAAGGCTGCTCAGTGTGCCAACCAGTTCTGAGGTGGGCCCAGGCGAATGGACTTGACAAAGGTAGAAGTACTCAACACGACTGGCATTTTTGCTTACAACTCATCCTTGGTCGGCTCGGCGGCTGCGACGGGCACTGTGATGGCCTGCGTCGTGCCATCGTCCTTGGAGAGGCGGTGTGTCAACAAGGCGTTGCCTTGGTCGTCCTTGATTGTCTATAACCGCATCAGTCGACGCTTTCTCCTGAGCATTGCGCACCCATTCATGGTTGTGGTACGACTCGAAAAACGCCTGGTCGTGCGCTGGGATGTCTTGCATCTTGGTCGACGACCAGAAGAGCTCCACCGGGTGGTCCAGATGGTTGTAAAAAGTCACGCTGATCTTTTCGCTGTCGAGGCCGTACCGGCGCCGGTTCCAGACCCAAAGGTTTGCCGCCCTAGTCAGTTCCATTTGAACCGCGCCCCCGTCGGTGCTGCTACCATTTGGTGCCATCGAGGACGGGGCACCCGCCGTGCTCGGACATCGGATCAAGCTCACCGTTGCCCTTTTGGCTGTAGAAGAGGACAGCGTGCGTCTTGCGCGGGTACGAAGCCAGCCTACGGAGGCTGTGAGTGCGGCAGTTGTCGTATAGGATGGAGCTGACTTGGTGTGGCATTGCATGGCCATTTTGGCCTCCCAGCTGCCCTTTTCAAAGATCGACAACTCGTCGGCGTCCGGCACTTGGGCGTGAACGACGCCTTCGGGCATGTTGGCAAGCGGGAACACTGTTTGGCCGCCGCGCGTCACGTTGCTCAGGTACAAAAAGACTGTCGCGAACCTGCTTAATGTCAGTGGGAGCATGGTGAGAAGCGACGTACCGGTTGGAGCCGCCAGCCTTAGGGTTCCAGTTCCAGTCAGGGCTCGTGTTGACGTCAAAGTAGTCGGTGTGCGGAATGTATGCCTGCTTTTGCTGGTAGCGGAGCAGTTGCAACCCGTCGGCCATGTCATCTGTGGGGTGTTAGAAGATGGTGCTCGTTTTCGTTGGTACCTTTGTATTCGCCGACGCTCAGGAGGTCAAAGGCGCGCTTGTTGAGGCTCACAGCGATCTCGGATTCCGAGTCAAATGCATTGTCGCTGGTGCGCACCGTCGACGTTCTAGTCATCGAGAGGTGAAGGGCGGTGTTGGAACGAAGAGTACTTCTTGGCGCCATTTTCGTGGCCGACATAGGAGCGCTGCAACTTGGAGTGCTCGTTGTCGATCTCGAGAATGCGCTTGACAAGCCCATCGGCTTCCTCGTTGGTGAAGAAATCGTGGATCAAGAAAACCCGCGGCGACTCGTTAAACGATTCGAGCACAATCGGCTTTTCCGTCGGGCTTTGCGTCGACTGCACCGAGACCTTGTGGCCAAGCTACGAGGGCGACTTTAGGCGCCTGCCGCTTTACAGGTCGCGCATTACCTCGACAAACGGCCACACAAAGTGCAGTCCAGGGGCCACAAGGTACAGCCGTTCGTTCTCCTCGATCCCGTCGTACGACTCGATGAGCTGACCACGCCCGTTGAAGACGCGGTCCGCAACGCTTGCTGTCACCGAGCTATCTTCGCTGTCGTACATACCATCAACCGGCACAAAGCTTGACAGATGCTGCGCCAGCGCGAGGCCGGACGTCGCCACCTCGGGTACAACGTCCACCGCGACACCTCCAGTGGACTCTCCGTTGCGGTAAACCGTTACGTGCACGGCCTGCACGGCAACCAGCACGGCTACAAGAGCGAAGAGCGCTGCCGACCGGACGCCCATTTTGCAAATGCCAAATGCCCGACATCCTGATTTGGGGCGAACCGCACCTTAGCCACCTTGCATTTAAGGTTTGTATGGTCTCTTTAAAGTGCGGCTGTTGCGGTAGAAACACGCTGACGAAATCGACATCCAGAGGACCGCATACCGCGAGTTGCCGCGGCCTTCCTGCTTCGAGGCTCATGGAGCGCCAAGCGCAAGCGGGTAGAAGAGGGATGCAATTGGAAGGAGATCTGCAGTGTAGCTCCATTGTGGTTCAATTGCCAGCCAAGCTAAGCGAGAGTGCCTTTGTCGGACGACGAGCCGAACGATGGGTCGAGTCATGGGAGGCCAGCAGCTGTGGCCACCGCCTCTTTTCATCCCGAAGAACACGTGCAGACCGCATCTCGGGTCTGGAATGACACATGCATCTTGACGAAGCAGCACGACGGGATGGTCCTTGGAATCACGCCACCGTCGTGGCATCAACCTTCGCTGAGCTCTCCAGAGCGGATGGGATGGGCATCTTCCTCGTCGCACCTTCCCCTTCCGGCCAAAGGTCGCAGCGTGCTACTGAAGTTCGTCAATTCGATCAACTTTCCTTCCGCACTCCGTCTTGTTGTTTTACACTGGTTGCAACGAGACTCCTCGCTCAATGATCTGACTTTCGATGCGAAGATGGCCATAGCTTCGTCGGCTCTCGTGCGCATAGATAATGCCCGCCATACATCTCACATGAGTCACCTTAATTAACACGATTTAGCCTTGCATTTTGGCTTCGACGCGAGCCAGCAAGTCGCGCCCAGCGGCACCCTCGGTCTCGGAGGCCTCGGCCACAAAGCGCCGCAGGAGCACGGCATAGTTGACCAGCAGGTTCGGGTACCGTTTGCCTGGTGGCCAAGCAGCCAGCACGGCGCCGATGGCCACGACGTGGGCCGGTGAGACCCCGTCAGCACAGCGCCCCATCCAGTGGCGCGCCTCGCTTTCCAAGAGAACCTCCAGCACACTGTCGTAGCGCGTATCGTCCGCAGCGAGGAGCCGGAGTCCGTCCTTGAGCAGCCGCACGTCCACGGTGCTCGTCCAGTCAAGGCTACCAACGGCCGCGGTGCAGCGGGCAGCGATCTCGCCATGGATCGGTCGCGACGTTGGTTGCAACAGTGGCAACAGTCGCCGCATATTTTGGAACTGCGACGGAAGCACCGGGTTCCAGTACGGCAGGTACCGTCGAAGGTGCTCTTCGACAAGCGTTCGTGCGGTCTCTTGCAGTGCGTCGGGCGCATCTTCAAGCTGGCGGCACCAGTCCATGTCAGTGAAGGCGCGGGCGGAGGTCCACGGCTGCCACTGGGCCAGTTCCACGCGGATGAAGGGTCCGATAAGCTGGGCCAGCGCGAGGTCTCCGTACGCCGCCTCATACATGGCGGTATCCGCAACCTTCCACGCGTGAAAGCGCCCGAGGACGTGGCGAAGCTCGCTGTATTCGTCGTCAACGTCGGCCCAAATGGCGGCGCTCACTTCGAGCATGCGCCGGTCGTCGGGAACAAGCGCCTCGACGGCCGCGATGGCGTCTTGCTTGGCGCGAAGACAGAAGCACAACGTTGATGTGTACTCCCACAGCTCCTGTGCGAGGTCGAAGGCCACGCTGTCCTTGGCGAGCTGTGCCTCAAGCGATGCGATTGCGGCCGCCGAGTGCGTCGCTTCGACAGATGCGCGCATGCTGTCGCGGTCCCGGAGGTCCACACGGTCCGTAAGCGCTTCGTGGCGGGCTTCGAGTGTGAGCATAAGCTGTCTGAAGGACATAAACGTCAGGTCGCGCTGCTTGAGCACGGGCGACGGCGCCGGTACATGCAGCCCGGCCCGCCGCAGTTGCTCTGATTCCCACTGCGCGTCGGTGCCGTCGTCAGTCGCGATGTCTTCGTCGGGCTCCGAGAGACTGGCTTCTTCAACACGGGGTGGCGACGGCGGATGGCGGGGACGGTCCATCATGGGAATGAAGTTTTCAGCCACGGGCTCATCGACTGCAGAGGGCTTGGCCGGCAGAGGCGCAGAAGTCTGGACAATTGTTGGGGCATCGTCGTCGCCGGCGTCGGAAGCGAAGGCGTCGGTGGCTGTGTGCATACCTGGGCGGTGAACGGCTACGTTCTGCTCACGCTTAAGGGCTGCGAGTCGCTCGGCCGAGTACTCACCAAGGCCCACCGCCATTGCGCGCTCGTCTGGCAAGGGCACGTCGAGCCGAGCGATCTTTCCTTTCGTAACGCGGAACTGAGGACCATCGTCGTCCCCAATATCCAGGGCAACCATGCGCTTTTTCGGCGCTGTCGTCGCGAATGGCTTCTTGTGCTTCTTCTGCAGGCGGAGGCGGATGGCATCCACATCGCCGCCATCGGATGTATCGGTAGCGGTGACTGCGGTAGCAGCGTCAGCAGAAGCTTCCGTGGTCACCTCCGGTATGTCCTCTTCGACTTGGCGCTTGGCGGCAGTCTTCTTGGCTCCCTTGCGGCTGCGGAACATCGCGCTGCACCAACGGGCCCAAAATGCAATTGCGTGCAATTAGCCCATTCTACAGAGCGTTAATAATCACTTGAGTTAATTATTGACCCTCATCGAATTAAAAAGAACCATCGTAGTTCGGTTTATTGCCCATTTTAGCAAGAAGAGCGATTAATTGCTGATTCTGTCAACCTCCAACGCCTTGAGATGCATGGGTCATGCCTCTAAGGTACGTGCTCATATGCGCCTGCAATTATATGCCAATGGGTGCAATGTATTGTACATGACTTTGCGCGAAAACCCTGCGAGGGGCTTACGTGAGGTACTGCTCCAGGTTCCAGGTTCGCTTCATGTATCCCGGGCCATACAAGTGCGTTAGGTATGCCGCAGCGTTGACTGGACACCGGGTGCGAACGCCTTCGAACGTGCACGGTAGAAGCGGGTAGATCCAGCTCTCTGGCACGACAAAGCGCTTGGGCTGGCCACCACACGCGACACACTCGTGCCAGCATCCTGACGCTACTGGGCCCAGCATCTTTACACCGTCCTCCTCGCGCACGGAAGGCAAGAAGACGAAGATGTCGAGGTAAAAGCCGGACTGCTTGTCGATGAAGCGCCCGGGCAAGGCGTCGTCGCGGCTTGTGGTTGGGTACATTGTCGAGTTGCGAATCTGAAGAGTGTAGCGCTCCGGGAATGGCAGAGCTGTCGAGCTGAGCTTGGCAAAGGCGTCGACGCCCATGCCGACATCCAGATCCAAGTCATTCGGGTTTAGAGACTGCGTTCGTACGGCGCCGAGGAGTGTGCCACTGTCGAGCCAATATTCAATGCCGTGTGCTGCGAGCGTTGTGGTAAACGTTTGTGCGAGACCCCGCAATATGCCATCGATGTCAGACTGGTCGAGGCATTCCTCTAACGTGCGGTACTGGACTTCACGGTGAGCGTCGGCAATGTGCACGCAGACCTTGGTCGTGAAGACCGCGTGCAAACAAAGGCCGGCGATGATGAGAAATGCGAGTCCCAGAAGCGTCAGCGCCGCCTTCTCGCACACCGTTGCGGGCACGTCCAGCGGATGCACAGGCGGCTTGTCCTTCACAAGGCGGCCCTCGTCCAGCGCCAGAAGGATGGCATCCTCGGTGGCATCGTCGCTGTCATCGTCACTGCGGCGCCCTCGGTGAATCATCTTCAGCGCCTTCGACCAATGACATTGCACCTGTTCGGTATACAAAATTTTATATAAACTTTTAAACCTAAATGACAGTCAGAAATGGTGACGTGAAAAGTATTACGGCGAAGTCAGTGCATGCATTGCTTCTTGTTAATAGCAATGCAATGAAACACTTGAATATGCATCTGCTCGAGGCAATAAGGTTGAATTTGGAGCACTTTACTGTGGCGGTTAGCATTGGCTTGTCAATTGCAAGAGAACTCTACATGCAATGCAGTTGTAAATGGCCATGGGACGGAGTTAAAGTAGTTTTGCTGTTGCATCGGCTAGGCCCCTTGACTCTTAGTTGAGCCATTCGACTGGGGAACGATACAGATCCAGATCTTAATGTCGAAGCGAACTGTGGTGGATTTTATCAAACCACGACATAAATGCAGAAGTTTTGGCAACTAGTTTTTATCGTATGTCGGCTAGCATCATATTTGCTCGCAATACCTCCACTTCCACTTTATCTTCTCCCACAGCAGTTTCTCGGTGACTTTCAATGACAAGGAGCACTATGCCTGAGAGGACCTCATTGGGACGTGATCAAGAACATTGCTTTACGAGTTTCAAGGCTAAATTACAAGACTAATTAGTTTAAAATGCTGAAATACTGGACTACATAGCATTGCTTACTTATACATGCACCTACGATATCTCATATTGGTACAGTACCTTGTACACTGAAGGACGTCGCCACTGCACGTTGTTGTCTTCACGGTGGACGATTGTGTTACATGCTATATAGTGTTACAATTGTTTATAGTGTTAATATTAGGTGCGATAAATAGTATTACAAATACTTGCGCCATGTTCCGCCAAGCGCCGCCACCGGCGGTCCAAGCTTTCCCGCATGATGTTCACGGCGAGATGGCACGGGTACATGCAGCTTTTCTTCTTCGTGTTCAATGAACAGAGGCCGTGCGTGTAGATGCGTGAAGCGATCGCGCGGCTGACGCAGGAGAAGGGCCAAGCTGAGGAGATGGTTGGCCTCCTGAACCGCAAGCTTGAAGAATACAACGAAGAGCTTTTCGATGCCAAGTCAAACTTGGCCATGATCGAGGCCGAAGCTACTTACAAGTGCCAGCAGAACGAGCTCGCGACCGCGCAAAAGGTGGCGAGTCTCACGTCACAGGTGGCGTTTTTGCGCGAACAGATCGCGACAGCCGACCGGGCCCAGAGCCGCCTCCGCAAGGAACTGGAGCAGGCCCACACAGTCAAGCTTGTGGAGCAAAAGCGCCTCGCTGCTGAACGCAAGCTTCTCGAGACCAAGAAGCGGCACCTCGAGCTCAGCTCTCAAGCGTCGCAGTCGCTTGCGCCGTCGCAATCATTCGCCCCATCGCAACGCACCGTTTTTCCATCGCAGCAACCCGCTGCGCCGTCGCAAAGCTTGTCGCGCCTGCGCCCCATCTCGCCGCTTCCCCCGTGCCTGCCACCCGTCGCCACCACCTCAACGGCCATCCAAACCGACGCAGTCACTAGCTTAAGTCACGAAAACGCCGAGCTTGTGCACGGACTTCTGCAAGGCTCGGCGCTGCTGACGCTTCTCAATCACTCGTCGTCGCCCGCGGCCGACGGCCCGGACGAGCCTCCTCGCCCTGAGCCAGCGCCGCGTGACACTGAGTTCAGCCAGCTTATGCAACCGTTCTCACAGTGGTTTCCACCGCCTCCGTCGCCAACTGTGGCCAAGATGGCGCCCATCGCGCTCGCGCAGCAGCTCTATGGAATGCTCTCGCAACTACTCGCGGGCGAAACCAGCAGCGTGCACCTCATACCGCTGCTCACAGACTACCTCCTTGCCGACGTCGTACGCGGCCGGCTTCGATCTGGCATTGATTTCCGCACCTAGGAATGCAGCGTGCTCACAAGCAGTCTCCAGGTTCTTCTGGGGCTGCTCCACGGTAGCCCGCGAGTTCAAGCGGCACTGCGAGACCGCCCGACGACCCCCCGGGTGCGGCGGGTTGTTGTCGGCTCTCGACCCGTTGATGGACCAGCTACGGCTGTGAGCGTCGGCGACTTGGAGGTGGCAGCTGTGCGGAGCAAGTGCGCCCACGCGCTCACGCGGGTTCTCAAACACCACGTGCACCAGCCGCCGGTGCTGGAATTCGCACTGGGTCAGCGTCTCAGTTGTGGTCAAGTCTGACAATGGCGTAGCGGTAGTGTTGCTCTGGACGCAGCTGTCGCGGCAAGGCGCTGAGGCCTTGCTTCCCGTGCTGCAAGACATTCTATCAAGCCCGAAAACTACCAGCAACGTCCAGGTGCAAGCGCTGGCGCTGCTCACCCAGCTGCTCCAGACGGATGAGCTGTTCCAGATCTGGCGCCGCCAGAAACTGCTACTACCTCTCGTGCTTCTCAAGACGCCGGCAAAGCTCACTGCGTTGCATGTGTCGGTACAACTGGCGCTGCTGCGGTTCGTGGACTTTGTCATCATGACTCACGGCCTGGCCGGCGCAACCTGCATTTTAAGCCACCAGCCTGACGAAGCGTCGGTCGTACAGCCAATCGTGAAGCTCATGGAGACGGCCATCGCCGTGCTTGATGACGGTACCCGTCTCTTGCTTGCCAGTTCATGAGCTAACCTGCGGTGCGTAGCGTCGGCGGTCGATGTGGACGTGCATCGCCAGCTCATTCGCACCGGTTTTCAGCTCATCAGCGCGTTGGAGCAGTACGTCGAGTTGCGCAGCCAGGCACGGGAGCCCAAGCAGAAGGCCGCTCTCTACTTTGTCCTGCATTACGTGCAGCGAGAACTGCCGCGCGATGCAGTGACGGCCATGGCACTCATGAGTGTGCTCCAACCCCCGCAGAAAGCTGCGTAACCTTACCCTATCTATTGGTGCGATGCTGTATTGCTGGTCTTTATAACCGACATTGTCTTCCTGGAAGCATCCTGAGAGCATCAAGCTTTTCATGCTTACGATTGAAATGGCGTGGACTAGCATTCAATTCAAATCGTCGAATGAACTAGAGTCGACCTGACGGACTTCCCACCATGTCTATCTTGGACGTGATGCACTCCATGCTTCAAGGCAGACATTGTCGGTTATAAAAAACTATACGGACAGCAGGCGTTAAGAAAGTCCATAATGCGGAGAGTTTGTCGCCAACAAGTTACAGTTGAGGGGTCAACATGATTGCAAAACAGTTTCACAAAGCATGGGTCGGTGGCGGATGCTCGGGCTGCTACTCCTTGGCGCGGTCGGCGCCGACGAGACGTGTACGCCCATTGCGGCCAAATCGCTTGCATTCTGCAGCATGGCACCTACATCGTTCCCACGCCTCGTTGGCTGAGCCCATGAAGCGTAGGTCGACTACGTGGCGGTGACGAATGAGGCCGATCCAAATGGCTTCGCAGCCGATGCCGAGGCTGCCGTCTACTACGCCAACATCGACAAGGTAAACCCACCCGTCTACGTGCGACTCCATCCGCTGGGGTAGATCCTCGACCGATTCGGGTGCAGCACCAAGTACAGTCTGTACAACTGCGACGATTGCCGGGATGCCTACAAGTACTGGGTCTGCGCCGTCAAATTCCAGAGATGCGGTGGACCCTCTGCTACGGCAACAGCCGTGTGCCCGACCATAGCCAACAGCTGCGACCCGTTTCGCACACGCGTACAAGCCACCCCATTGCGCCTCCATCACCACGTTGGTTACGTAGACGTGCCTCTCCATTTGCGAAGATGTGATCCGCAAATGTCCGTATGTGCTGAGCTTCAATTGCCCTGCCGAGGAGACTGAGTACTTCTCGACGGACATCGCAAACTGCAACCACTTGGTACCTCCCGCACTGCCGACTCCGCTCATTGACCCACAGGATCGAGCGGTGCATCCCGATAACCCGTCGCTGGCGTGGCCTGGTACCTTTGCTTCGTCATAATTTAGCCGATCGTTGCATTAAATACTAAGTCTATTGCGGTGCACGTCGTCAGCGCACGGGGTTTGCGATGGCATCGCATTCTTGGTAGAGGGTAAAGAGCACATGGAGGCTTTGCTTGAGCTGCCCGGGGTACACGGGAATATCCAGCAGCACGCACACGATGCGGGCAAAGTCGTGCAAAGACACTTGCAGGTCGGCGGTCGGTAGGACCTGCATCATTGGCTCCAGTGCCTCGGGCCAGAGCTCCAGCAGTGTGTCGAATGATGGCATTGGCTTGGTGTACACCACGTGAGGTGCCGGCTGGGACGCATGGACGTGACTGACACTACTTATCCACGCCGAAATGCGATCAGGAAACAAGTGGGCGTCAGTGATGGCGTGCACCGGCAGCTCCAGCGCTTGGCGAGACGCCCCCAAGGCCGTCTTGGCGTCCGCTTGCAGCAGCAGCTGCAGCTCTACGCAGGGTCAGGTATCTCTTAGCCACGGAATGAGCTACCGGCGGGATTGGACTGCGTCGCGCCGGGCTCTGCTAGGACATGAACACCGAGCCCTGGCGTCGGTGTGGCTTCCGCGGTCAACACGTCTGGTCGTAGAACGCTTGTGCCTTCGAAGGGCGACCCGATGCTGGGAATGTATTCGGGCACGAACGGCTCCAGGTACATTGGCAAGTCAAAGACCTCGGGTTTGAACACGTCAACAAACTGTGTGCATGTCAGCAGGAGCAATAGCAGGGCGGTGGCGTACCTGAAGCATGGCGCGGATCTCGGGCGGCAGCGGCGTTACCGTCTCGCCTTCTTCCTCATCTTCATTCTCGTCGGCATCGCTGTCGCGGCAGTATTCATCGTCGACGGGCCAGGGCTTCTGAGGCGAAGGTTGGCGCTGCTTGGGGGGGCTGTCGATAGGCGGAAAGATGGAGGTCGTGGCGGTGCGTGTTGTTGCTGGATCGTCCATTGGCTCGTCAGGCTTAAGCGGACTGGGTGCCTTGGTCACAGTTTCTTTTGGCCGTTCTTGACTGCGAAGTGTCGACCGGAGCTTTGTGCTCTGTTTGTCTTGCTCATACTCCTCTTCTGACGACGATGAGGCAGACTCGTCGTCTTTGTGTTCGACGACCAAGATGTCTGCCTTGTGCCCGTCATTGAGGTACGACGGCGCCGTGATCTAGTGGCATCCATCTCTTGTACTCGTGCGTACGGCATATTACCGGTTTCATGGGGCTGCCAGGGATCTCTGGTGGCTCATCGTCCGAGTCGCCATCGTTGTAATTGCTGCGGTGGGTGCTGCTTGACGTTGCGAAGGGCGGGTCCTCTGGAATCGACTGGCGCGCCAACGCACGGCCAAAACCGGGTTCGTCTTCATCGTCACTGTCGTGGACTACGCATGCGTTGAGGCCATTGCCGTGGTATTGCAAGAAAAGTACGTGCTCGCTTCGTCGGCGACGCAAGCGTGTCAACGCTGCAGCTGCATAAGGCTATGGCCACGAGCGAAGAACTTGGTACCTGTCTTCAAGCAGGTCGTCGGGCACGTCGTACATCTCGTCCATGCTCTGCCGGTGGCGTCAATGCGAGTGGATGCCATCGCTCTCACCTGGTCGTCCAGATCGGTCTTCTCCATCTACGCGCCGCCATCAACAGTCGCAAGCGGCGGCGACGCACCTCGTCCATGCTGCGCTTCGCCGTCGCGACAGTCGCGTTATCCGGATAAAAAGATTATCCGAAGTAGATCGCGCCGGTTCGGAAGAAAGATATTGGCGGCCCAAGCGTTGCAATGAGAGAATACCCCGTGGATTAACCATTATCATTTGGAAGACATTTATGTCTACTTAGCATAGATACCCGGTCGTGCGAAATAGCACTGAGATCTACCTTGATCGTGTATATTCTAGAATCGCCTGGGAGCCCTCAGTCTTCGAAAAACTCGGGTAGCTTTTCAAGAAATCTACTTGACATCTTCAATTGTGCGCGAGGTGCTGGGAACCTGAATGACACTCGCCAATGAGGCAATAAGTACGTCCAAAGGTGGATCAAACAAGATTTGTTAACACTCATTTTTATTCGAGGTTTTACGAGGACTAAAAGGACGAGCAATGATGTAGCGTTGGCGTGCGCAACAGCCATATCTTCCTCAACAATCCCTTGCACCGCCCCTGCAGCAAGGTGCAGGCAATCGAAGCCGTGATCGTAATGCCTGCAGGTGCCTAAGAACGAGCCCAGCTCGTTGATACTATGGACGTATGATGACCGTGACTCAAAAAGGCTCAATATCTATCAAAATAGGATCTGATATAAATGTGTTTACGCACCCGTGCACGGATGAGAGCTTACATTTCGGATTTTTTAGCAAAGTACAATGCACTGCAAACAAAGTATTCATAGGCCTTTATTGTAAATATACGATGAGGAACCCGCTGATGACGTTTGCAACTATAGCCAAGTTTTTAAAAGTTATTCTTGCCAACAGCTCGCGTTTTTCGCATTCTATCAGGCATGTGCGAAATACTCCTAGAGAGCTCTCATTCGAGCTCTCATGAGATAATATATTTATTACGTAAATTATGCGTGCGTGTTGAATGAACATTGAACAGGGGTGTTGGTGCCTCGTCCAGGGGGCTTCCTCTTCCTCCTTGAGCCCTTTTACACGACCCTTGCCCTCAATGGGACTGTTCATGCTTGCCCTGGCGGATCTCGCGAAAGTGACAATTTTTAAAGCGCGAGCCCTACTGATCCCCATCCTGTACCAACACCTTTAATGGGAAGTTCAAGAAGGAAGAATACTTTTGCAACGTCGAGAAGATGCTGTATCTGGGTCGTGAGTGCTTTTGGGGGGCCTGCAAGCTCGTGCGTGCACAGTGCTGATCAAGGTTTACGATGGACATTGCTCCTAGTCCTTACGACGTTGCGCCAGAGGAAGCCCTTCGCGAGCGACTGACGCACAAGAGCAGCAACAAAATTGGCACCTTCCAACGCTTGCAGTATTCGTGTGCAAGGGATTGGGACGATCGGCAATGCCCACACAATCCGAGCGTACATTTTGTGGTGCTGGATTGGCGAAGTCGGTTAGACTTGGCGCCGAAGAACCTGAAACCATGTATAAGCTTACCAGTTTCACCGGCCACCAAGCCACGTATCACGCCTTGGACCGCCTCGAATATACCAAGGCGACCGACACAAACATCCACGAGAAATATTCCAAATTATCACCAACATCCCGTGGACAGTTAAGATGTTACTTTAGCGCTTTCCGCGCCAAGTCACCCATGTCGCTGGGACTTTTTTGATGAGCCGGCATCACTGAGCATCGGATCGTAAAAAAATGACAGTAAAGAAAAACTGTCGTTTGTTGTGTGTGTGTCAAAGTATTGTTTCGTCGGATCATGCTTACAAATGAACAGCTGAATAGCCTTCGAGCCAAGTGTGCCTGTGTGCGCACGCTGCTTCGCAGCAACGTTCTAAACCTTATGCGTGTCCTTTGTTGCCGTCAGTTCCTTCGTCCCCTAATTCTTGATCATTGCCAAATGAACAAGGCCTCAGCATTCCATAAACACAGCAAGTCCATATATCAGTTTGAAGTGACAGACTATCCACATGTCATGGGAGATGTGCAAACTAAAATGGAACTAAGATAGTGCCACTGTCGTCCCTCTCGTGATGATGCCCCAAATTTGGGTTCAAATAAAAAGTTTCGTTGGAAATGTGAAGGACATAATTATAAATATAAAGAGGTCATCGATTGAGAAGCGCCGCGCCCAGCGCAGCACCTCGTCGTCTAGCTCCTTAGACGTGACTTCGCGGCATGTTTTTGCATCTAGACTTGTCGTGAGCACGGAGCGTGCGGATGATTGTAAGACGACGTGGTGATATAAGTTGTTGAAATGGGTAGCGAATCCAATGAGAAGCAGATTATGTGGTATCGTAGAATTGCCAGACTTGTACGCTCGGACTTGCTGCCTCTGGCGCTCTTTCAGGTACACGCGAGTCGCCATCGCTATGGTAGTTGCTCATTTTGTATGAACAACGCTGTGTGAATGGTCCCCTTGATTGTTTCAAAAAGAAGGCGGGTGAAGAGATATCGATTTGTACAGGTATATCTCTAGGAGACAGCACCTGTATCGTGTTTGAAAGGGTATTACATCTGCGTGGGGTATCATAATGAGAAAGGGACGGGGTTGTATGGTGTCATGTACTTACATCAGTACCTCATTTAATTCAAAGCACACGCAAACGATGCATCGATGCAGAATACAAGTTACTATTTGTCTGCACCGGCATCTTCTGAAGGATATCAATCAGCATTTGCTCCTCGGTCGGATATTTCACTAAAATTTGCACTGCAATAAAGCGTTGGTAGAATAATGTACAAACCAAGCATACTAAATTTCAAAATAACTCGGGGGCTTGATAGGCTTTATCAGAATTATGCACTTCTCGTGGTGTGCGTCACATAACGTGCGGTCCCAAATTGAAGACTCAAAAGGCTACCTAGTGGTATTGATTAGTTGTACCCGTGCTGCCCCAAAGGAAAGGAAATGAAAAGGTAAATTACATATGCCACTCCACGAAAGTATGATAAAAACGCTGAAGCACAAACGGAGTACTAGTACAAATCGCATTTTGACGGCATCAAATGCAACGTCTCGCGGCCTGCGTCCTCATAGCTGCCGCCTCGGCCCTCCCAGCCATCACCAGCACCGGGTGCAAGTACGCTAGCTATGGTGAAAACGTAACAGTCTTCACCGGCGATGACGCCTGCGGTTCGAGAGGTACTTCGTGCGTCGTCGAGGCCACAACGTGTCGTATTCTCTATAACGTCACTACACCAACCGCCGCATACATTCCTCCGTACTATCTCAACGACGACGACATGGAATTGCCGCCCTACGACGCCGTTGGCAATCTTGCCGCCTGCAATATCAGCATGCCCTGGTTGTACGCACCTTGATTGCCTGATTCGACATCACTGGTCCCAACTAGGGATATAACGAACCGCAAGCTTATTATTCTTCGAGACGCGAAATTTCCCTCGATGATGACTGAATTGCAAGCGGCTCCAAACTGGCACGATATTTATAAATCACTTGTAGACGGATCACTAACGTCTCTCGAGTTGACTTTAACATTTCCACGGCCTTTTCTTCGAATATCCAAGCCATGTACAGCACTCGGTTTTTCAATGAGATGAGGCTTATTGTCATTAGTGCCTTCATGGCCTCTGGCCTTGGCGTGTTTCCCCCGAACTTCAAGTGGCCGAACGTCGAGAATGTGTAACTACGCGAAACTGTGCTTGCAAGCAACCGAGTCCGCTCAAATTAACCATTAGGACCTTAATGGACAATGCTCTGCAAACCATTCCCAAGGGACTACCTGAGAACCTACGGGGCCTGTGCGCTTTTGTCAATGTTTTCGGCTCTTCACATGCGTAGAGGCATGCAAAACAACTTTCTCAGCGACCTAAACTACCTCCCGCCGCACCTCAAAATGCT
>JNBR01001460.1:0-38861 GCA_002081595.1 Achlya hypogyna | reverse complement strand
TATGGGCGGTTGCGCCACGGAATACAGAACCCTGCCCGGGTTAACAAAAGCGCACTTGGACAAGGTACTGTATCGTGGGCCATTCTCAGCGTTCCTCCTTGTACAACTATGCGTGCATAGTAAAGGTAATAGCTTCCAATGAGCAATGCACCAGCATCGAATGTCCAGTACACTGTGCGCGGGTAAAAATGAGGCTAACCTTTGGCGTCGTGTTGGATCACATTGTGGGAAACGCGTCATGGCGTTATACATTATATATTATGCTGCAAGGACAGGAAGTGAATTGGACGCAAACAAGGCTGATATTGTCGGTTTGGAGCAGGGATACCTAATTCAGGAGCCGTGTTCAGTTCGTTTCTCGGCTCTGAGCGCAAACGAGTCATCCGACCTTACATTCGCATGCGTCGAGGTTTAGGTGTACTGGCGAGGTCGACAGTGTCGGCCAACAGTAAACTTAAATCATTACGGGTCATTGTCATTTGCGGCAGGCCATGGTCGGCACGCCTGACAAAACAGCGTCCACGGTCAAGTGCAGACAGTTCCGTATCCGAGAGGGCTCGGTCCCTGGCGAGAAGTACAGTATGTAGGGGATCTGGGGCGGTAGCGCCACGAGACACATCATTCTTCCGTATCCAGCGTCATGGCAGGCACCTTGATTCGCGGTCGGTACTGCCACCATTATGATATGCTGAAACAGACTTGCTGCCTGCTTTCAACTAGAAACGCCATGCCGTGTGCCATTTCATAATTTGCTTTGTGCAAACACCATGGGCTACGCAACGTTGCTCTCCAACGACGGCACATGTGCCAATGTACCAGCACCCAATATGTACGAGGAAATGTGCCTAGTGAATCTCCATGGGCAGTGGAGTTCCGCCTCGGACACCTGCACATTTTACTCCGGCTTGTACCCGGACCCTACCTCGTGCGCCGGCGCTGCCGGCGTATGGTCGTACGCGCCTGGTCACGAACCCGCACCGACGACAACCCCTCCGCCGCTGCCGAAGTATGTATCGACGCTTGGGCTCACGGGAAGTTGCTTCCGGACGGCTTCGGTGGAGCTGGACAGCACGTATTGCAGCGAGTCGCTTCACGGCACGTGGACTGACGCGACGAACACGTGCGCAACGATCGATGCCTCGATGAACGAACTGACCTGTCAAGGCCTCACCGGGACGTGGACGAACGCTGCCACCACGCCAACGCCCCCGGAAACCACCGCCCCACCGACAGAGGCTGCCACTACAGCCGAGCCAGCCAACGCCTGCACCTAACTCGGAGGAGTATCAGAAACACTAACGGAAGCAAGTTAGTCTGCGAGTAGTGACGTAGCGAGTTGCAAACGGCACTACCACGAATAATGCAATGACATCGTTGTTCTCAAAACAGACGGCCACGGGTAGACAATCGTTGGTACGGGCCTTCACAACAGAATCTGAGGCGTAGCAGCGCACACGTAGTCATGAACCTCAAGGGCAAGTAGCTGCTAACCAGGACTTTCCCGAAACACACAACTGTATTGATCCTTGTCCGTGCTAGAGCCAGGGGCCCCAGCCTGGGTAGAGCTTGCAGAGGTTGTGCGGGTCGCGCGCAACGTGGATCAGGCGCTTTACTTGGCCCTCGACGCTCATGGCGTCGCCCGTCGGGTCTTCGTAACCTTGCAATTTTTGCTTGACGCGAAGCAGCGCGCGTGACGCGGCGTCCGCCATGTTCTCCTCGGGCATGACGTCTCCGTGTTTGTTCATCGGTAGCTGGCTCTCCTGTTGCATGCGCAGTGCTTTGACGGGCGACAGCGTCCAGTTGTACAGCGGATCGTGGATGAACACTTCAAGGATCGTTGTCAATGCCGTGCCCTTCTTGCGCAAGACCTAACCACTGCCATGACAGCCACGTTCCAGCCGCAACGCTGAAACCTTGAGTGTCTCTTCGCAGGTGCGCGTGAAGAGGCCGTCGACACCGGTGACGCCCATGCCGTCCACCAGGTCTCTCGTCAGGCGAAAGGGGACCGTCTCGGGCGTCTGCAGTGCCATGCCTACACCCGCGTGAGCCGCTCGTCGCTTCCTGCTACCGACGTGCCCTGATCAAAGACGACACCAAAGTCAATGTGCACTAGCTCGCCCGTGGCCTCGTCGATGAGGATGTTGGACGAGTGTCGGTCGCCAATGCCGAGAATGTGGCCCACGATGGACGTCACGGCCACGCTGCGGGTGTAGGCCACTCGCTTGGCGTACCTACGTCCACCCATGGCATCGGGTGCAAGCACGGTTGCGGTACCAATTAGCCGGGTCCGGGTACTTTTCCAAGAAAAAGTGGTGGAAAACGGGAGTAAAGTTTGCTTGAATCTCCAGAAACGCACGGTGTTTGTCCGTGGCCCGCACGAGGTGCTGCCGACACACCTGGTGCTTCCACTCGTGTGGGTGGTAGCGCTGGTGGGCGTCCATGCCACGGCTTGTAAGGTAGTTACCAACAGGTAGTGTGTTCTCAACCCATTCGAGCACACCTGCAATGGGTCCCAATGGCGTCACCTACATGGCTATGGTGCTGTGGGCGGCGCTATTTCCTTCTATACCTTGTACGTCTTGATGCGCAGGTGGCGGGCCTTGGTAGCTGGCTGCTCGGCCAGAAACGAGTTAACCATCTCGAACGTCTGTTCGATCACCAAATCCTAGCGCATACAGCATCTTCAGTTCCCCAAGTCGACGCAAGGGTCAACCTGGCGCGTGTCATCGTTGCCCTTGACAAGCTGCTTGCGCCGTAGCCCATCCGATCCAAAGCAATAGATGATCTTGGGTCGGTGTATGCCTACACCGTCGACTGAGTCGCTCCCGAGACGGCCGATCGCACCCGTATCAGTGATGGCAAACGTCGTCTCAAACGATTGGACGCGGGGCACATTGGTGTAGTCCCGGTCCGAGCGCGGCGCCAGCGTCACTGTGAGCACTGCAGGCCGGGCCTGTGTGTCTTGGTTGAGCCGGCGCAGCCGCAGGCACTGGTCAAACGCCACGTTGTGTGGCCCAACAACCACGTTTGCAAACGCAATCTTCTTGATGCCCTTGCGGACAAACTCGGTCGTGTCAAACAGAGCGAGCCGCACGTAGGCATCGCAGAGCACCTCCATGTTGGTCACAAGCTCGGCGCTCGTGCTTGAGTGCTTTTGCACCTGGACGAGGACGCGGGCAGCAGCCTCGGCCTTGCCCGAGCCAACATTGTCGCGGAACTGTACGTTGCCTTGTTTGCCCGAGTTCTTGAGCGCCAGCAGCTGCACGATCGTGTGGTGAGGGTGCTCGATGCCCATCTTGACAGCGAGCGCCTCCAGCACGCGGTGAAAAGCGGGCAGTGGCACGCTGGACGCCAGCCTGGACAGGATCTGGTACGAGAGCGGCAGCAGCTTGTACGACGGCACCGACGTCGCCACGAGCTCCATCTCGTCCGTGACGGCGGCCAGTGCCCCGTGTTCAAACCATAGCGACACGATGCGAAACACCGGTGTCATGTCGGCCAACGGCGCGTACCTACACAGTTGTCAGACAGAACGATGCCACTGCTATTTGCCACCTGAGGCAGAGACCATAGTTGCGCAGCGCGCCTGTGAGGAAGGTAACCACTGAGTTCTCGACCATCTCGCGCTCTGCCTTGTCGAACGCGACCTAGCCACATCGGTGACGTCCGCGCAACCAAGCGAGAACATCGCACCTGCTTGCGCAGTGGAATGATGTGTTTGAGGTACCGGTTGCGCTCGTGGTCCGGGAGTTGTTCGCAATCGTGTAGCTCCTGCTCCTGGGCCGCAGCGACCTGCTTGCCTCGCTTCCATTCGGTCGACTCGACACGGCCCTTGACCTGTTGGTAGTTGTCGAAGAGGTAGTTGGCAACGGTGAGGTACGCCTTCGCGGCCGCCCGGCCATGGTGGGTGTCAGGCGCCAGACGCTCAAAGATGGCCGTTGCTGCCGCCAAATACGACGTGTGAATCACCTCGCTGCGTTCGGCCCGCATCGACGCAAGCCACTTGCCAATGGTGAGCTGTACTTGCGCTAGCAGCAGCGGTTCCTTCTGCGGCGTTGCCAAGAGCTCGTCGTGTACGTGCTTGGCCACCAGCAGCGCGCGCGCAGCGTCACCCTCGGCGTAATACACATGCGCCTTCTCAACAAGCATGGCCACCCGAGCCGCTGGGGTCAGCGGTGTTGCTTCGAGTCGAGCGAGGGCCGCATAAGCAATTGCTGGGCGATGTGCTTTCCGAGCCACCTTGACCTGCTTAAGATGCCACTGCGGCAGGGCCGTCGACCAGTCGAGAATCCGAAGAAGCGTTTCTTCCAGCGACAGCACCCGCAACAAGGCGTCGCTGTCAGCAGCGTACGCTGCATGGCGATGGCTCCACGCGTCGAGCAGCAGGCGTTGCTGCGCTTGCATCTCCAGCGCACTTGCTCCCAGCACCCGCTGCTGTACCGAGGTCCGCTACGTACATTGCGCTTGGGGCCACGCAGCACTGACGGCACGCACCTGAATGCGAAGCACAGCCTCGAGTTTGTATAGCGTCTCCAGCTGAACGAGTGCATTCGAGAGGCTTTTGGTGGTCTCGAGGCCCGTGAAGGCCACCCGTTGCTGCTCCAGTAGGCTTGAGCGCGCTTGAACCAACAAAGTTTCGACACGTGCGTTGTCGTCGGCTACAAGGCCCTTGAGGCAGCCGTACACACAGCCTTGGAACGTCGATGCGTCTTCCTTGAGGTCCCATTGCATCGATTGCCAAGCCAGTTCGTACTGATATACGGACGGGGCGCGGCTGCAGAGAACATCGCTCTGCAACATTTTCCGAAGCAGCTGGGTCAAGCCCAGAGCGTGAAGCGCGGCCGCCGTTCCGTGGTGCAAATCCACGGACGCCGGCGCCACCGTGAGAGCGGCGTCGTAAAGAGGAAGGCTGCTGGCAACCTTACGCTCCATGGCGTAGCTGGCGGCCTGGTCGGCAATGCGCGGGGCATCGAGAACGCCGTCTAAGCCGTCGAGGTCACCGATGGCGTCGAAAATCTGCCGCAAAAGAGGTACAAGACCGGCCTCCGGAACGAGCGCAATTGTGCCGTGGGTCGCCTCCATGTGTCGCTCAACATACTGTAGCGCGGTGTAGGGCAGCTCGCTGCGCAGCGCGACGGTTGCGACATCTAGCCATGGCAGCGCCAGCCGCGACGCCGCCACCGCCTTGACGCTCTGCTTCTCGAGATGTTGTGCGTAGAGAATTGCATGCACGAGGGCCTGACCTTGTGCCTGAGACAGCGTCGCCGTCGACAGCAGGCCGGTAAGCTGATCCGTCACTTCACTGATGACCTGGCCCTCATGCAACACAGTGTACAGGGCGACAGGAAACAAGAAGGTGGCGAAGGACATGTCGGCGCAGAGGAGCCCGGCGCAGGTACGCAGCATGGCGTCGTCGGTATGTTGCAGCAGATCTTCTGTTAGTCCTGCCAGCCAGGCGTCCAAAGACTCGCCGCCCTGCGCACTCTTGTCTCGCTTCGGCAAAGCTGGAAAATTGCATTCCGACTCGGCCGCAGGCTGCACAAAGCCCAGAAAGGTTTTGACACTCGACGACAGCGATCGGCTCGACTGAAGTGCTGTGTGCATCTGCGGCAGCGCTAGCAGCTGCCGCAGGGTCGTTGCCGCGACCGCCACGAGTGCCATGTCAATCCCGAAGAGCTGGCCAACGAGATACTCGAGAAGCTTGGCGCGGACTTCGAGAACGCTGTCTTTGTACGCCTGTAGTTGCGCAAGAGACGGCCGGTGGTGCACATGCAAGTGCATCGTGTTGAGCGTGCCGGCATCGAGCTGCAATGCCGACGCTGGAAACACGGCACCGAGGTGGCCCAGGCACGTTGCCAAGTTCACCATACGCTCATCGTAGTCAGTCGGTACTACTGGGGCGTCGATGCCGGCCACGCAACTGCTGCTGCGTGCCAGTGACAGCTGCGATGGAAACGTTTGCTGCGACGGTGGGCTCAGCGACACCACCTCCAAGGGCACCGCCACAGGCGCCCGTGTCACTAACTTCGTCGCGACAGGTGCCAGCTGGTACGCTTGGTTAAGCAGACCATAGACGACGGTGGCAACGACCGCCAGTTGGTCCTGTGCAACCGCAGCCATAACGCCATCGAGCGTCGTGAGACCAAATGCTGTGAACGGCACAGTGTCGAGCGGTGGTCGAGCGAGTTTGGTCGCGAGCGAGTCGCCGAGCGCCGCCGCAGAGTTGCAGCTGGTGGCGAGCTGGTCGATCGCTGGCGAAACGTGCAGCGGGACGGGGTCGAGGGCAGCGATGTGCTTGTGCAGTTTTGGGTGGAGTGCCACCGACACCAGCGCGGCGTCGACAAGCGACTTGACGGGCGTAGCCATCGCCGCATACTGCGCGACGATGCCTTGCACGAGCAGGTTGAGGCTCTGCCCAAAGGCATCAGGCTCGCGCTCGAGGAAGCGCTCGACCGTCGCCTTGAGCACCGTGGCGACGCCGACGTTCTGGGCTACGTGTGTCAGTAGGCACCGCAGCAGCAGACGCTGTGCGAGGACGTTGCCGGCAACATCGGCGCCAAGGGCGTCAATGCAGTCGCAGAGACATTGCAACGGCGCGGCTTGGGCCGACGGCAGGTGCGTGGTCCCTACGATGCCGTAAAGGCACAGCGCCATGTCCACAACGCTGCTTGCGTGCGGCAACGTCTTGTAAAGGGCGGCAAACCCAAGCTGCGGTATAATGCCTGGGCAACAGCCAGCAAGGCCAAAGCCCATTTCACACACACACCGAAACACCGCTGGGGTAGTCTCAATGCCGCCCGTGTCGCCTTGCCGGAGCAGGGCGCTGATGGCGATCTGGGCGCTGGCTGCCACAACATCCGGCACAACCAGCGATGGCAACTGCCGCTGCAGAGACCCGACCAAATCGGCGGCGTTGTCGGCGGCATCGACAAGAGCGGCGAAGGGCAGCAACCGCGCCACGAGCTCCGGCTTGCTCTCAAGGGCGGTGGCGAGATTGCCAAGCGCAGGGTCGAACAAATCGAGTCCAAACTCGAGGAACGAGATGTCCGGAGCGTCAGCTGTACGCTGGAGCACTTGCGAAAGTCCCAAGTAGGCCGCCAGCACGCCCCATAGCTGGTCTATTATCAGCGCCCACGGCGATGCAAAGCCATGGTGGCGGCTGAGCTCGGCGATGCTGCGCGCGACAATCGACTCTCCCCGGCCGTTCTCGACGCACTGAGACAGCACGAGTGGCAGCAGATTCGGGCACATGGAGCCGGCCACGTAACACGCAAGCACAAACGTGGCCATGTCGGCCTCGTGTTGCAGCAGGTGCGCGTATACATCATCATAGATGGCAGCGGAGCCCTCAAACTTGGCGTAGACCGTCTGCAGAGCAAGTACTGCGGCGCAACGCACGGCCACATCGGCGTCGACGACGTGCGCAAGGTTAGTTTCAACGAAAGCTGCAAAGACGTCAACGTCCACGAGGTACCAGGCTTCCCAGCACTGCACAAGGTGCCATCGCACGCAGCGGTTGTGCTTGATTTTGCGGCTCTGGTACTCCAACACAGCGAGTACATCGTGAAGCAGATCCTGTGGCATCGGCTCCACGACGTGAGTGCCAACCTCGAGGAGCATGGCAGAAGCGAGCTCTGGCGCGAACTTGGCGGTTTTCTTGACGAGAGAGACGGCAACGCGTGCGCCTTCGGGTGTCAGCGGGTGGCAGAGCAGCGGCACAAGTGGAAGTGCTTGAAGCGGCGAGAGGTAGCCTTGCTCCACGACCGTCTTGACCATGTGGCAGCTGCTATCCGACTTTTTGAGCAGCAGCACGATGCGAAGGCTCCACACGCGACACAGCGCATCGCTGTCGCTCGAGCCGCCGGTGGTAGCCGTGACGCCGTCGTCGGTTAAGTCGTCCGGAACCATGTCCTCCATATCCGCATGCAATGCCCCGATAGCTTCGCTCAAAACGTACGTCTCAAGCATCGTGACAATGTCCCTGTAATCGATCAACGATGCGGCTATGCAGGGCCAAGGGTAAAGCCTACCTAGCAGCGACGCGGCAAGACGGCGGAATCTTGATCTTAGCGGTGGTTGGCGCGGGTGTTGTTAGCACGGTGAGGTTTGACCCTTGCAGCACGAGCAGCATCGAGTACAATTTCTGGAACAGCCCGACATGGTACTGCTCTTTCTTGAGCAGCTGTGTGAGGCGGCTTGACGTAGCTGTCAAAATCTGGCTGAGCATCTGCGAGATTTCCAGGTGCTGGCCGAGGCCCGAGTGCAAGCCCAAGGCGGAAGCCACGGTTATCGCAAACTACATCTCCATGAGCGCCATACTGGCAGGCGATGCCACGTACGTCCAGAAGTCGGTTCAAAAGCCGCACAAGCTCGTCGACGGTCGCCGTTGCCAGCGGTACCATGCTCTCGTGCAACACCGCCATGAGCTCGCTTTGCATGGCCGAAAGGTGCTCTTTATCGACGCAAGGACTGCGCCGGGGCAGAAGCATCACACGCGTCTGCATCTTGTCAAGCAGCACGCGCGGACAGCGTAGCACAAGCTCTTTGGCGAAGGCAGGCATCTCCAGCCGAGACGGTGCGGCCCCGGCCTCGGATGGCGACGGGGTTACCATGCCTTTGTACACGACCGCCAGGTACGACAGCGGCGCCGCGGCGTCGTCGATCTCCAATGCCTTGGGCCGCGTCCACTGCAGCCCACACGCAGCAAATGCATTGGAAAGAGCCGGCCTCAAGTACGGTGCGACGTCCCATGCTGGCATACCATCGCAGACCGCAGCGACACTTGTACCCAGTAGCAGCAGCGGGAGTGCGTCGTCGGTGGCCGTCGACGGCAGTACGCGCATGGCCTGAGCCACGACGGAGCGCATGGTTTCCGGTGGCACCACGCCGTCCACAGCCGCCCAGAGCACCGTGGCTAACATCAGTGCTGACGGTAGCATCGGGTTTGCGGCGGCAACGGCCAACAGCGTGGGGGCATCGACCTCGATGACCGATGGCGGCACTGTGTGTGGCACAGCGACGCACGCAGCCAGCAGCTGCAGCGCGGCATCTCGGGGCGGTCGGCGGCTAACGTCGGCGACCGTCTTGGCCCACACCTCTGCCGCCCACCCACTGGCAGGCTCGCCTACAGGGCGCAACACAAGTGCAAGCAGTAGGTGGCAGGTGACGTCGCGGCATGGGGCGTCCATGGCCGCCATCTCCAACGGCGCCACTGCCGCGCGAATGCGGCGCAGTGCGTCTGGCTCGTGCGCTTGGTACCAGTGGCCGTGGCGCGACAGCAGTGCGCAGAGCAGGAAGAGCCAAGGAGGGCGCCGAACGTCCGTTTCGAGCGATGCAGCGCTACGCATCTGCGAGTACGACGGCGTTGCAGTCGAGCCCGAGCTGGTCGCCGCGCTGTCATCAACGATGCGATCAAGGACGAGGGCAAGCGCATCGGTGGTGCGCCGGCGCTTGACCGCCCGCTCGCCGGAGGCATCGATGGCAGTTGGATGGTCATGCATCCACACCACGTCCGCTACCATGCTGTACCAGGCGATGGCGCGATCGCCGAGCAGTGATGTGTCCGACGGAGCCACCGTCGACGCGAGCGAGCTCTGGCGCGCGCGAGAGAAAGTGGTTTGGGACGTTTGGTTCATGGTCGCAGTGTCGAGCAGGGCGTAGCAGAGGTGTGTCGCGTCTGTGGATGGGACGAGGCGCAGATAGTGCAGCAGGAACAGCGAGAGCTCCGACGGCAGCGCTTTGAGGTGATGCGGCAGCATGCGTTGGACGTGGGCAAGCGCGGTCGTATCGATGACGAGCGGTGCCATGGCGGCAGGGTACTCTTCCATGAGGAACACGAGGCACGAAAGGAGGTGGAGAGCAATTGGCGCGGTGGTCGGCGTCGCTTTGGCGGCGCCAAACCATGCGTTGAAGAAGTCCATGTACTTGACCAAGTGTGGGTGCAAGTCCAAGGCAATGTTCTTGATGACGTGGTCCGCGATGCACGCACAGACGTCATGGTGCGCGGGCGATGTGCCCAGGTGGAGATGGGTCAAGACGCGACCCAGTATCTGGTTGAGCAGCGCTGGGTCGAGAATTTTGCAGTACGCAGGGATGCCAAGCACCTTTTCAAGAAGTATGTAGCAGTACCGCTCCACGGGTGTGTCGATTGTCACGTCGTCGTTGATACCGAGTTCGCCAAAGACGGCAAGGCGTCGGAGAGTGTCGATCCCAAGGGTGTTCTGGACCAGCGATCCGCGAGCGCTGTCGAGAGCATGGAAGAGCACATTGACCAGCGGCAAGTCCATGGTACCCTTCTTCTTCTTCTTCGTTAGTTCGAGCAAGTCCTCCTCGATGACATTGAAGATCTGGGCGACGACGAAGCCCCAGGTACCCGAGCGGTGCAGCACAGCCTGGTGCGACGAGAGCGTGAGGAGGCCATCAAGAGCATGCATCTCTCTCTTGCGGTCGGTCTTCTTCTTGGCGACACGAAGCGCCCGGCACTGCCGACGGATCTCCTGCCATGCCTCCATGCTTGGATCGGTTGACCCCAATGGCGTACTAAATGCTACAGTTTTTCTTAACCGGATACAAAAATATTATATCATACAGGTTTCAGTCAAGTATACTAAACCCGAGTCACCATGACAGACTAAGAATTGCATCGTTAATTCCTATTGTGAAGTTTTGCTTATTTGGCCAACGAAATGAGCCTGCAAATCGTAGCTGCTCTTCTACAACTTGTACATTTTGGCAAATCTACAAATCGTTGGACGCGCAACCTATGATCTGTGCATGCTATTTGCTGTTACTGGCCCAACGAAATGTTGCTGGACAAATTGCCGTCTGTAAATCGGCCATTCGTGCCGTGTGTCATCAAATTGCAGTCCAAATCCCAACAATTCATACAATGACATCCCCAGAGGTGTACGATTTGATACTTAAGAACGTTTTGGAGCTTCCACAAGTCGTACCCATCGCCTCAATAAATCGTACAAATGTGGGTACGAATTGCCATATTGGCTGAATTTTACGCGTAATTGACAAAAAGAGCATATTTCACACACGTGGGGGACAAAAAGGGCATACTACCGTATACGGTGATCCTGTTGCCCAAAAATTTCCTTCTCAAGTACCAACAACAATCTGCAAACCATTTCGAAAAAACAGCCAAGCATCAAAACACTCATTAACAATGCATTCTATGCATGTCATCGGCGGCCGCCGCCACCTCACATTGACGTATGTAAGAACGCTGCGAGGCGCCCCCCGAGCACTTCCTGTGCAACCATTGCGCGTCCAGCCTGCGAGGTAGCTAGAGTTATGTAATTTTGAGATTTTATTTTGACTCATCGTGCGCCGCTGCTGCTTTCGATCCCGATGGACTCGCTCCGAGTGCCCTTGGCCGTCAAAGAGTCGTTCCTGAGCGTGGCGAGTCTGCTGCTGCTCTTCGGCCTCTTTCAGGGGCTGCTTGTCTTCTCATACCTCTCGGTGCTGCTTTTCACGTTCTCGTGCATGCTCAAGGTCGGGCTCAAGATTTGCCTGCTCCAGCTCATTCTGCTCGTGGGATTTACGGCGGCTTGTTACCGTGTGTACCACGGCGCGTGGCTCCGCAACAGCGAGAAGGCTTTGATTCACGTGCCCGATGGCTACCTCCTTGTGCAACCGAGCACAAATGGAATATCTCACCGGTGGTTACCTCGTCGCTGGCTTCCACGAAGTCGTTATGACGGAGGAGACGCTGCAAGACATTGCAAAGGCCAAGAATGCCGGCAAGAGCCTGTGGTGTGTGTCGTCCACGCTCTTCTAGTACATCAACTCGGACCACATGCTCGAGCTCAGCCGCTTCGCGACGCCTGATGCCCTCGAGAAGTCCCACCCGTGCTCACGGGCCACCACGTGCGCAAGGAGCTCGAGTACGTCGAGCTTGACAAGGGCTTTACCCCCAGCGCGACGACTAACTATACTAACTATATGCCATTGTTCTCTCGTGCAACTCTACGAAGACACGCCCGTGCCAACGACCACGAGTGCAAAATGGATCACCGTATCCGGTAGTATGTCCCCCACGTGTGTGAAATATGCTCTTTTTGTCATGCAATTACTCGAATTTCAAATAGTCATTGCGAGTTTATCGTAGTACGCCAGACTTGATGCAGTGTCGTGGGCATACCCAGAACCAAGAATCGCACTGCAAGTTGGCACAATTGCCACTCAAAATCAATATACACGAGCGGCCAAACCAGGATCGTATCCCTCTGTCTTTCGGATTCTGGTTCATGTAGCCAACTGTGGACGCCCATTGAAAACGCAGAGGCATCTCCTTGTCCAATGCCATTACATTCACGATATGGGCTGCTTTTGCTTTCATGGGCTGCCTTCGCTTTCATGTTATACATCCTCGAAGTACAGCTGCCCACGCCAATTCTGGGCTTCCTCGTCAACCCGATAGCCCGTCACAAGTCAGCGATCGTAATGATGAGGCCGCCACATTAGTTGTGTCTGATATATCTTGTGGCTCAAACGCAATCCGAGAAGTTGGATATTAGTGTCGAAGGCATGACCAGACTTCAGCTTCACCGCCTTCTCCGCCGAATTGAAGAACCAGCGCTGACCATTTCACCTCTCGCAATGAACCGCGGTTAGCTCAACTAAATCCTCGTCATGAGATACATAGGCCCAACTCCTCCCTATTTCACTAACTCGAGGCATCCACCAGAATGCTGTCTCTATTCACCCCAAGGCACAGAAAGGTCGCTCACTGCTTGTTGTGTCGGACTACAGTAATAGACTTTTCAAGCATTAAACATGCCATGTTTGATGCATTTGGTAGTAATTGTTGAGATTAAGCAAGGGTGTCGACTGTGCAGCACAGAACGTAATTCCAGCTGCCTTACGGAATGTCCACGAGCTGGACTACACTCTTGGGGTCATATAAGCGCACGACCGGATACAATGCTGCCGAGCTTGGTTGGATCTCCAAGGTTTCAGTTAGCAGCACACCATTGAGTTCAAAGCGTATCTGGTGTGCATCCGCGTCATAAATGCAGGTGACAGCGATGGTCGAAGGCACCACAGGCATCTTGAACGACAATGGTAAGCGCATCGCGACATTTTTTTGCGGCACGAATGCTTGCAGGTAGGAGGCCCGAGGGAACCCACAGCGAAGCAACCAGCCCGGTTGTGCACCATGGCGCGGTGCATTTTGAAACAGCTCCCGTGTCGTAAAGCCGATTTCAACCGTATCCTTGGAGCTTACGTGCACCGTGAAGCGCACGAGGGGCATTACCGTTAAAACCGGACAGAACTCGGCGGAGAAGGACTTTTTGGTCACGCTCATACCATCGTCCGACAGCTGAAGTTGGTTGCTGCAGTACTTTGGGTCCCAATGAAGAAGCTTGCTGTTTCCCACTGCGAAGCCGGGCAACTGAAGGTAGTCCACGAGGGCCATGAGTTCCAGAAGGTCACGCTCGCTGAGCCCATCCATGGGCAACGCATCCGTTCGCACAAAGGTCATAATGCGACCAAAGTGGGTTGGGTCCACATCGATGAAGTACTCTCCTACCCCAGCGACCGTAAGCAACAGCTACTGACTGTCGGTGGCACCGAGCTCATTCGGCGGCCACGACAGCATTGAGGCAAGGTAGCTGCCCTCGAGGCGCTCAATATTGGCGCGGCTTGTTGCAAACTTTTTGCCACCAACATCTAGGCGAACGATGCTGCCGGAACGCTCGACGTGGCTCTGTAGCTCGGCCTTGGAGGCTGCAAGGGCTTCGTTCTCCGCACGCAGTTGCTTTACGAGCCTGGTCATTTCAGAGGCAAATTCATGCAGCTGGTCCCGGTATGCCTCAGGGATGGATGCATAGAGGTGCTCCCAGCGCTTTCCGAGCGGCGACATAGGCGGGCTTGGTGCCGACGGATGCATGCTTCGCGGCCCTGTGGTCTGGTCTGGTCCAACGCCAAGCGGGCTATGGCACCTGTGATTGGTTGAGCCCACTTCGTTGACCCATCATATCGTAGTGGCGCAAACCACCAGCAGTGGCCGAAAGCATCAGTAGTGGCCGATTTTAAGTTTGAATCTGATTGGCCAAAAAATGGCGGGAATTTAACATTTATCCTGTTATTGTAAATAGACTTCATTAATTTATGTAAGAAACGACACCCAGCTGCGAAAGCTCATGATATCAGAGCCCCCAGAAAATTATATCCTTTTTGCCCGAATGATTCTCTCTTACCCAACCCCTTTTGAGAATGTCGCAGGGTGCATACAAATTGCAAGTGAAAAAATCGGCCACTACTGATTTTTGTCGAACTTTCAATGCCTTGACTTTGAGGTCGCGGTTCTTGCAAACCGCGCATCATGAATACCCCTCGACGTCACATGACGGAAGTCGAGCGTAAGCTCTTTGCAGCACATATTTTACTTCTGTGTAATTCTCTCCCAGTCCTAAAATATTGACGGATCAAAATCAGTGTAATATTTTCGGCCACTACTGGTGGTTTACGTTATAGAAAATGGGTTGCGGATAATGACATGCCACCAAAAACCTTTTAAACACCACATCACTTCGTGGCCGATCGTACGCGCCTGCGTGCTCCACGCCGTATGGCTCGCTCGCAACGACAGAGTATTTCGACCCGAAGCACCCGTCGTGACGCCCGAAGCCGCGGCCATCCGAGCTGTGTTCCTGACCAAGCTACATCTTCACCACTTGCTGCTTAACACCCTAGCGGACCTTAACCATCTCAGGATCCAACCCGCTGCACCTTCCCGATTCTATTAACCCTGTCACCGATATCTCACATTGACTTGACGTTGCAGAGCAGCTCGCCATTTACGCGCTAATTTACAGCCTCCCCAGTTGGGCGCTATTTTGCAATGACGGCAGTTGACGGCGATGGTTGCGCCACTTGGCACGGGAGTCTTGGGCACCTTTCGTATCAGTGAGTTTATACGTCTGGACCTCTGCACGGCCGCGCGAGTCCACGTCGCAAGCGGCCTCAGCAACAAAGCGAGCCGTTGTTATACAATTTTTTCTTCTTGAATGTGCCTTTCGGAGGCACCATGGGCTGTGAGTAAATGTGCTCGGGTTGCGCGACCAGGACCACACACTCAAGAAGTGGGCCGTTCAGAACCAGCGCTTGGGGTACAAAAGCTGAAGGCCAGCGCAGGTCTTGGTTGACGCGATCAACTCTGTGCAGCCAACGGTCCTTTGGCGATCAACGTCGACACAGCGTTCCATTCGGTCCTTGCGTCGACCTCGGTGCGGTAGACGGCACTGCCGTCAGTGACAGAGCTTCTCGAGCTTTGCGATTTTCACTTGGAAGTCCTTTGACCGATTCAGTTGTTGCGCATGGTGCGTTAGCGATCAACCGACATTCATCCCTCTGACATGTCCGGCATTCGTGGTCGTCCGGGGCACTAGTTCATTACATGCAACGAAATGTATTCTGAATTTAAGTCTACTTGCAACGGCTAGTCGCTGCCCTGGAGGAGCTCGAACCACTGACGCAGCGCGTTGCAGAGCGTCTCGGGGAGCAGCGTCGTGTCCTTCATGATCACGTAGTACGGGAATGGAAAGTTGTCCATGTACGGCGTCATCTCAACCTTGCCACGCACGAAAGCAACGCTTTGCGTATCGCAGATGCCCTGGCCGTCCTTGGGGTGGTCCACGATGAGCAGCACGATGAGCTGCTGCTTCTCCATCGCGTGCTGCACAAGCTTCTGCATGCGCGTGCGGCCGTCCTTGTCGAATCGCCCGTCCGAGATCATAAAGACGATCTGCGTGATCTCGCTGCCGTGGTGGTGGCTTTGGGCTTTGGCCTGGTCCAGGAGACCCACGATGGCCTCGAGCGTTTGCACCATGTGCGTCTTGGTCTGGTCGAAGCCAAAGGCGCGAATCACCCGGGCACCGGCGTCGTCCGTGAAAGGCAGGTCGAACGGGTGGAGGAGCTCGACGGCTGCGCCGAATTTGACGACCGAGATGTCGCCGACCTCGAGCTGGGTCATGCCCTTGCAGAGCGTCGTGAGCGCCTCGAGCGCCAGCCGGCCGGCGTGGTTGTCGGCCATCGACTCGGAATCGTCGATTGCCACCATCACTTGGTAGGCGCGTTTGCTCGGCTTGGTGCGTCGGAGCCAGATCTTGTCCTTGCGGAACGAACTCGCAATGTACGGGATCACCTTGCGCATGTTGATGCGCTTGCCTGTGCGGTAGTCACCCTGCAGCCGCGACCGCAGCATAGGCGCCAGCACGAGCCGCAGTTGCTCGCACAGCCGCTGGGCACCCGCGCGAGTCAGGTGGTCGTACGTGTGCCACAGCGCCGTGCCGCGTTCGATCGAGTCGACGGTCGGGCACTGCATCGCGGCGTCCAGCTGCGCCCGAAGCGCGTCCACGTCGTAGCTCGTCGCGCGGTCCAAGCCGCTCTCGCCGCCAGCGTCGGCACCCGAGGCCACCACGGGCGCAAACTCGTCGACTTCCTCGTCGATGCGCCGCTCAAAGTCGTCACGGGCATCGTCGTCGCTGTCCTGCATGTTGTCGTCGGGGATGTCGTCCATGAGCTCATCCGCCTTGAGGCCTTGGTCCTTCGACTGCTTCAGTTTGTCCTGGGGGGCCTTGGGCACCTTGTCGTCTTTGTCCTCGTCGATGTCGGTGCGCGACTTGTCGTCCGCCACTGGGGTTTCCTCAGGCGCGTCGACTGGAGCGTCGTCGTCCATGGGCTCGTCCGGCTTTTCTTCGTCACCGTCGTCATCGGCGCCGTGCATGACCGTGTCTTCCGTAGGTGCAAGCGCCAGCTCGGCCTTCTCGTCGTCATCAGCGAGTTCGCCGACGCCGCCATCATCTTGCTTGTCGGCGGTGTCGTCGGTGTCAGCGGCGTCCGGCTGCTGGTCCTTGGTGGCGTCCGAGTCGAGGATCTCCATGCGCTTGCGCCAGTGCTCCTGCGCTTTGCGCGGGTTCTGGTACGGGTTGGGTTCCTTACGCTCGCGCGACTGCGGGTCCGCGGCTACGTCGCTGTGTACGGACTGGAGCTCCTTGCCGTCGGGGTTGGCCTGGCCACCCTGACGGTCCTGCTTCTGCTCCGACGTGTCTTCAGCGTCGGCCATTTCCTCGTCGGCGTTCTCTTCTTCATCCTGGACCTCTTCGGGTTCCATGGCGTCGGCGCCATCCTTGGACTCGAGCCCCGCGACCGCGCCGGCGTTGTGACTCTCGTCCTTTGTAGGGTCTTCGGGCATCACCTCTTCCGGCACCTCTTCTTCGAGCTTGGTGTCGTCCTTCTGCTCCTCCGGCGGCGCCTCCTGGTCGTCAACGCCAGCACCCATCGATACGGGGTCCGGCATCTCCTCCTCGGTTTCGTCCTCCTTGGGCTCGTCTTCTTCGGGGGCCGCCGTCTCGTCGGTGCCGTCGCCTTCGGGCGTCTCGTCCTCGGGCATCGCTTCGTCGATCTCGGGGTCGTCAGCCTCCTTGTCGTCGTCGCCGTCGCCATCAAGCTTCATGTCGTCGGCAAACTCCTCCTCCTCGGGCTTAGATTCTTCGTCGTCAGGGTTGGCATCGCGGGGCGCAATGTCGTCGTGGTCCTCTTCGTACTTGTCTTCAAGGTCCTCGTTGATCTCGTCCTCAGGCATCTTGTCTTTATCGTCGTCGCCCTCGGCCTCGGGCGTGTCGTCGTCGGCGGCAGCCGGCGGCTTGTCCTTCTTCTCCGGCTCCTTCTTGTCCTTGTCGTCGTCGTCGCCGGCGTCGTCGTCGTCCTTGCCGCGGACCTCGTCCTCGAGCGCCTCGCCCTCCATCTCCTTGTCGTCAAACTTTTCCTTGTCCTTGTCGATTTGGTCCTCCTCGTCGTCCGAGTCTTCGCCCCAGCGCTTCTCGTCGACGACGTTGTCCTCGTCAAAGTCGCCCATTTCGCGGTCGAGTTCTTCCTGGTCGTCGTCCTTGTCGTCGTCCTGGTTGTCGTCGTCGTCGTCGACGTCTTCGAGAGCTCCGTCGAAGTCGTTCTGCATCTCGAGGCCCGAGTCGTCCTTCTCCTTGTCCTTCTTTTCTTGCTCTGGCGGCGGTTCGTCGCCCTTGAGCCCAAGAAGCTGCTCCTCATCTTCGATTTGGTCGCTCACATCCTTCTTGCCGTCGCCTTCGCCCATGCCAGTGCCCTCCACGTCGTCCTCAAAGTTGAACTGACCGCCAGTCGAGTCGTCCTCCTTTTCTTCGGGTGCCTTGCAGAAGCCGTTCGACAGCAGTGTTCGGAACACACGCACGATGACAAACTGGCACTTGGCCATGCTCTTGTGCACGTAGATGACGTCAGCCAGCAGCTGGTAGTGCCACTGGACCAGCGTCTGCAGCGCCGGTACCAGCGACTGCAGCCAACCGAGGCACGGCCGCACACATGTCGCGTTCTGGCCCTGCAGGAGAGCAAAGACAGCTGCGAGCTGGCCCGGCAGCTTGTGCACTTGGCTGCGGTTGACGAGTCCGACGAGGTGCTCGTGGCATGCCACCAGCGACGCATCGTCGTCGGTTGGCGCCGCTTCGAAATGGGTGCACGCTGCTTGAATTGACACCAAAATACCCTCCACGAGGGTGTTGAAAGTGGCGCCGACGTCGGCGACGACGCTCGTGTCGACAGCGAGCGCTGACGCGCGGTGGGCGTCCGCTTGCGCCTGCCAGTTCTGGTGTTCGGTCTGGAGCGTCAACAGCGCGTCCGCAATGCTGACCACCGTCTTGTTCTCGCAAAACGCGGCCAACTGCGCCACAACGGCATCGATACCCGAGGCCGCCGCCAGCAACGGTGCCGGGTCGAGCCACACGACGGCCGCGTTCTGCAGCAGCTGCGGCGAGAAGCCTGTCGCCACCGAAGCGCTCTTGTCCTGGAAGCCGAAACTCGTCGACGGCTCAAAGTTGCCGTCGTTCGCCGGTACTTCGGGAATGCCCGAGTGCGCGGCAACGCTGGCGCGGGCCACGGTGGCACCAGCGGTTTGCAACGCCGAGAGGAGCTGGTCCAGCACAGGCTCAGTTGGGAATAGAAGCCGGAGCTCGTCGACCCACTTGGTCAGGCGAAGGAGCCCGTCAACTTGCGCGTCGCGCCAGTCAGCCAGGAAGCGCTGGGCGTGCACGAGGTCGTCCGCGGCCGGCAGCGTCGAGAGCTGCGCGAGGCCGAAAAGCAGACCTTCGTGCGCGACGGTCATCTGCGCCAACAGTGCGCGCTGCTGCAGCATCGTGTGCAACATGTTTTCCGCGTAGCCTGACATGCGGTCGACCTCGGACCACGAAATGTCCTTATTGTAGCCGGACGCAACCGTGAAGCGCATCGACTGGATCTGGGAGAGGTACCGGTAGTAGTAGCTATCGGCGTGGGCCCAGAGGCCGGCGACGTCGGCAAGGGCCTCGCGCCGGACGACGAACTGGTGCAGCCGCAGGCAGTTTGTCACAACAGGCACGTCGAGTTCAAGCAACGACTGCATGTGCTGCTGCTGGGGCGGTGTCCGCGTCTTGAGATACGAAAAACCCTGCGACTTGAGCTCCGCTAGCAGGTCCACCAGCGCCTTCTTCTTGGCACCCTTGGGGGCCGACTCAGACTTGAGCTTCTCGATACGGTACAAGATCGTCTCGCAGAGCTCTTCACCGACGTGTCGACCGGCCTGGTTACGACGCAACGCAGCGTCGGCCAACAGCTCTGTCGCCGTGTACTTTTGGATCTTGCGCGTCAGCGTCGGTAGCTGCGCCACCCAGCGCAGACCGTCGACGGCTGACGCCCACTCGGCCGGCAGAGCGAACACCGCCGTCTCGGAGGCTTTGGCCGGCATGACCACTACACGCCAGGCGTCTTTGACCGGCTCGGGCTCATCAGCCATGGGGGCGTCACCGTCCTCATCCTCATCCTCGTCGTCGGCGTTCTCGCTGTCTGCGACGAGCTCAATGGGGTCGTCGCGGGCCTTGAGGTCGTTCCACGTGGTCTGCAACGCTTGGATTCCGTCATACTTTTCGTTGGTGATGTTGCCGTCGACGACCTTGTCGATGAACGTTTGCATCGGCATGTCGAGAATCTCCTCGTAGTCCCGCACAAACTTCATGAGCTTGCGATGGCTCTTCTCAGCCGACGCCGCCAGTGAGTAGTACGTCTGCTCGTCCCACTTGGAGATCTTGATGAAGTCGTTGAGCTGAGTCTGGATCGGTGCCCGGAGACGCGCCCAGAGAGGGTGGCAGCCGTGCGTCAAATGCTGCGCATAGAAACGATACAAGTGGTACAGCGTCGACGCAAGGCGCCGCGTCGACAGCGCCCCGCTGTGCGTCGCCTCCATGAAGAGCTGACCGCAGAACGCATAGAGCAGCACCAGTCGCGTCTGAAACTGCCCCACCGTGCACGTCCGCAAGAACGCATCCATCGTGTCAAACAGCTGGAAGCGCCAGCCCTTGGCGAGCAGCTCCGTATCAGGCATCGCAGCCGCACGGAACATCCAGTCGAGCGTCGCGACTTCGGCAACGACCGTCTCGTCCGCGGCGGGTGGCGACGTCAGCAGTGTGTACAGATGAAACCAGGCCTTGCGTGCCTCGAGCTGGTACTTGCGCTCTTTGATAAGCATAAGCTGCGGCCACGAGTACAGCTCGAGCTTGCGCCAGCGCACGACGAGGCCACTTAGGGCAGCGATCTCGTCTGCGATCGATACGTCCCGCGACGCAATCGCCTGCCACTCCTGCGCGTGCTTGAGGAGCAGCTCGACGCCGACGAGGATCTGCGCCAGCGGCACGTGCATTGACATTTGCCGAAGGCGGTTGGCCACCAGCAGCAGCTTTTGAAGGATGGCGTTGTCTGGCCACTGCTGCAGCAACGCGCGGACGCGAAGCATGAACTTTTGCAGCGGCCCGCGCACCATCACCACCTCCTTGACATGCGGGTCGCGGTGGAAGTCGATACCGGCCACGTACGCGGCACTGAGTTGCGAGAAGACAACGCTGCTTGCCGGTGCCTGTTGTGCGAGAGTCTGCTGCGCGTAAACGACGTGGCCGCCGCGCGTGGCCGCATCGAGCCGTTCGTCGCGCAGCTCGTTCACAGACTGCTTGAGATGGAAGCCCACCTCGTACATGGCTTGGACCGCGGCGGCGCGGGATGTCGGCGAGCGCGCGTGCTGCGTGAAAAGCCGTTCGTGCGCGTGCGCGACGAGCTGGATGACCGCATCCGGCAGGGGGGCAGCGTCGACGGTTGGGTCGGCGTCCGTAGGCGATGCAGTAAGTGGGTCTTCGAGCAGGTCCGCAAATGCCTTGGCAAAGTCGGGGAACTGTTGGCGGTACTCGCGCTCGAGGATCTGCTCCTCGGAGTCAATCTCAAGCGTGCGTGCCTTGAACCGGAAGAGCTGATCCTCTTGCTCGCGCTTCTTGTCCATCTCCGCCTGGTTCTCAGACCAGAGCTGCATGTAGCCGTCAAAGATTGTCTGCGCCACCTGAAGGGTCACCCCCGATGCCGCCGCGGTGGTGCGGAAGAGCTGGCGCTGGTCGGTGTGCTGCAGCTCCAGCTGGTACAGCGCCGTTGTGAGGCGGTCGACGAGCGGCACATTGTGAGCGTCAAGAACAGCACCGTGGTCCAAAAGAGCGGACGCCGTCGCCGGCAGGCTCGCCGGACTTGGCACCGACAGGAGAGTGCGCGCAAGCGACGCAATCACAGGCTTCTCTTGGGCCTGAAGCACGCTCATGAGCAACGAGAGGCCATCCTTGGTGTGGTAGATGGCGGCCACGATGGGCTCGGTCACGTCGCGAAACACGTCGAACTTTTGCTGAAGTCGCCGCACAAAGCTTTCGGTCGTTTGCTGGAACATGATGAGTTCGCGCAGAACGTGGGCGCCGTTCTCGCCGGCGGCCAACGCTTCGCACCACCCGACGAGCTTAGGCGTCATGATGGTCGTGCCGAAGCGCACGATCTCCTGAAAGGCCGCACCGAAGAGAGCATCATCACATGGCCGGGCAATCGCCTTGTCAGTGAGGGCGTCGACCTTGGCGACGATGGCATCGACGTCCGTGGCGGCGTACGCCTGCGGTGACTGCGCGTGCAGCACCGTGTCGACCGTCGACCGGAACGACGCCGCCGCAAGTTGGCCCAGCAGCACATCCCGCTTGATGAGCGGTCGTAGCGCAGGGTCGAGCGGCGACGTCGGCGTCAACAGACCAAAGCGCCAGAGACCCAGCAGCGTCCACTGCATGCCTTGCTGCGCCATCGAGCCAGCCGAGAGCGCCGCCGAGAGGCGCAAGCACGCCGCGAGCACCGGTAGCGACTGCTGGAAGCGCGCGTCCTTGACGGTTGCCAGCACGCTCAGCAGCGGCGCGGCATCCTTTGAGGCCGCGTAGACGTCGAGGGCAGCCGCAGCTTCCGGGCAGAAGACCAGCACCGTAGCCGAGAGCAGGTGCCACCAGTAGGCGCCACTGAGGGCGTCCAAGTCGGCGCAGTCGTGATGGTCGAGCCAGTGCGCAATGGCTTGCTGCAGCTTGAGGGTCGCCGCTGTAACGTCCACGATGGGCGTCTGCTTAGACGGCTGCAGGTAGTGCAAGGCTAGCGTCGTTTCGACGGCCTGGTGCAGCCGGAGGAGGCCGCCCGTTGCCGACAGCACCGTGGCCTGCGCCTCCGTGTGGTACACGCGGTTGGAGATCTTGTCGGCGTGAAGAATGCTGCTGCTCCAGAGACGCTCGTGAAATGAGACAAAAACCGATTGCATGTGCTTGGCCAGCACTCGTTTGTACTCGGCATGGTCATCCAGCACCAAGCTTGCGTCGCCGTCAGTGTACCGGTGACCGCGCCACAGAATGTCTTGATACGGCACGAGGGTCACTGGCGAGCGCGTCGGCACAAAACGCTGAAGCGGCAGCCACTTGTCGATGCACCGAAGTACGACGGGCACCTTGGTCGGGAACGTCGCCAGCGGTGCCACCAGCAATTCCGCAAGGAGCGCGACGATCTGGTATTCGAGGCGAAGGTACAGCAGTTCACGCAACGGACTAAGCTGGAGCTGGATCCACATTTCGACCACCTTGCTGTTGTCGTCGCTGAGCAAGAGCACAGTCTTGGTCTCGCCACGGTCTTCATCATCATCCGGCGGCTGCAAGTGCACCAGCATGTGTTCGTGCTCTTTGGCGTACGTAGCTTGCATGGCCGCGAACCGCGCCGAGAGCGACGTCGGCAGCTGCGCCAGCGTCGAAAACGACTCGTTGGCCGTCTCGATGAACCAAGCGTACGTTGTCAGGGCATGGAGTAGTTCTGTGCGGAAGGCATGCGGCACTGAAAGCAAGCTGGAAGGCGTGAATGCATACACGGACGACGTCGTGCACAGCATGTCCAGAAGCGACACCTGCTGCTGGTGGCCCTGTGCGACGAGCTCGCCCGTTGCTGTCGTCGCAAGCGTTTCCACCTTGGCGATCGCCGACCACGTCTGAAGCGACGGTGGCAGCTGCCGGTGCCCGCCGCGCTTCCAAAGCGTGTCCTTGGCGCGTGAAACGCCCATGACGCTGCCGATGGCGAACTCCATGCGCTCGATCATATCCTTGGCATGCACGACAGCAGTCGAGAGCGCCAAGACGTGCGTTTCAAACGACGCAAAGGCCTTGAGCAGCCACTGCCACACCACAAGGAACGGATGCCATGGGAATGGACCGTCCGCCGGCTGGGAAAACACACGCCCGAGTGCGTAGCGCAGCTCGACGACCTTTTCGACGATGGCGACGCTCGCCGGCGACAGCACCTTGTACATGGTCAACTAGAAACGCAGCATGAGGCCACAGACACAAATGGAAGCCAAGGGATCGCACCTGCACACACTCGTCGAGGACGGCGTCAAAGGCATGGAGGAATGGGTACAAGATGGGCACGATGGCGTTGTCCACATCGACGCTTTCGGCACCGTGGACGAAGCACTCGTATGAGACGTTGAGTAGCGTGGCGGGCCCCGCCTTCTTGCGCTTGAGCTGGCGCTTGGTTTTCTTGGAGCTGCTTGACGCATCGGTCGTTGTGAGGCCCAGCAGCACGTGCTCTTGGTAGCGCGGCCACCACATGTGTTGCAACTACAAACACGATCAGGGATTTGTGCACATCGAAAGCCCACCATCTTGAGCGACTGCGTAAGGGCTTTGATGGGTTGCCACTGGGCGGCCGCGGCATCGGCGTCACCCTGCTGCTGGAGTTTGGACTTGAGCACCGCAAGCGCCGGCGGGTTGACCACGAGGTCGGTGAGAGGCGCCGGCGCGACCGACCGAATGGCCGAAGAAAGTCCATTCACGATCGACTGCAAAAGCACCTCTGAGCCAAGCCATGCGCCAAAGGGGTGCGCGCTGGCACTGTGGAAGCCGGACGGCTGGCCGCTGCGGTAGAGCGCCCAAGGAAGCAATTGCTCCGCGAGGGCGGCCGTGGCGTTTCGGAGGCCATGCTCGGCGCAGTCGGCCCAGACACCAGCGTCGTTAAGCATGAGGTGACGGGGCCATTTGTCCGATACCTCCGCTGCTGTCCAAAGTGTGATCCACTCGAGCAGCTGGCTAGGGGCTGACGCCAGGTACAGCGGGAGCCGCGCGTCGCGCTGGTGCATGCCGGTAACGGCGTCGCGCACCAACAGATGCGTCGACACAGGGCCGGTGCCGGAATCTCCGGAGGACACCATAGCATCCGTCCATTCGAACGACGTCGCGTAGATGGCACGGGTGGCTTGTTCCGTGGCGTCAGTAAAAGCCGTGCCGTGGTCCACAAGCGACTGCACGAGCTGGCTCCAGTTGACCACGTGACGAAGCGAAATCGACTTGTCGAGCGCTGCGTGCGCGTAGTGCAGCGCGTGGAGGCGGTCATAGACGGCAAGGGGGTACGGCACCGACGCGGCGCCCTGCACAAGCGCGCAAAAGTCGACCTTGGGCCCCTCGGCACCATCCACGGGCACGAGCGCAATCTCGATGCAGCGGTTGCGCATGGCGCGACTCACTTCACCGAATTGGGCGTCCATCGCTAGGAAAATGCGGAAGTCCGGGTGGGGCTTGACCACTCGGAGGGTGCCGTTCACGACACCGCACTCGTTGACGAGCAGCTCACCGTCTATACAATAGGATTTCATCGCAACCAGCTCCACCGACGGCAGATGGACGTACTGATTTCCAAAAGCGAATTGAGGCGGTCGAGCACCGATGCACTGCAAAAGTTGACGTTGTCAAGGAGAAGCCAGTCGCCTTGTTCCATGGCCCGCAGAAGCGCGCCGTCCACCCACTCAAAGCAGCTGCCACGCGCCGGAGACGCCACTAGCTGGCGGATACTGCGCAACTGGTCGTCGATGCTGGCAACTGTGGCAGTCTGCGCCGACACTACGTGCGGCCGCACTGTGTCAAGGACCTGCTGCAGGAGGTCTACAATCATCGGGTCCATCTCGCCCTTGTGCGTTTTCCTAGGCAACGCATGAGTCGAAAACTCGGCAGGCCAAGTAACTTACCAGGCGGCTTGGCGCTGCTGCACTGCCGCGACGGCTTGCGCCACGGCATTGAGCACAGTGGGGTTGCCGGCCACAAGGAGCCGCTGCTGCAGTAGCAATACGACATCGTCGAGCTGATGCTGGGCTTCCTGGACACGGCGCTGGACATCGACTTGTTCAAAGCAGCCAAGGAGCTCCGTGGCGTCCGTGCCCGTGCTCAAGCCGAGCTCGTGCAGCTTGCGGCCCGTCATCGCCGCGAGGAGACGGACAATGCTTGTCTTACCGCTCCCGCTCGGGCCCACTAGTAGCGCCGGCCACTGCAGGTGCAGGCAGTGCATGAGAGCCTCCATGGGTGGCAGCCACTGGTTTAGGAGCGGCGGCAGTGCGCTCAAGTTGGCCGCGACTGCGCCGACCCGCGGAAGGATCGCTGAGCCCACTTGGAGGTAGGCGGGAGTCAGTTGGAAGACCGGTGGCGCTGGGCCGTGGGCGCCAAAAGCCTCGATGCGCTTGGTGGCAATTGTCGCGCGGTCGGCAGCGGTGCGGAAGCGCAAGGCGTAAAGCATCGGGATGAAGGCGGCCACATCGTACGGGGCGGCCTGGAACGTCTCGATGAGCGTGCACCAGCGGAAAACATCACGCAGGTTGAACTCCCACGGCGCGCCATGGCGGCCGAAGCTGCAGGCGACCATGGTGGCGTGATGGACGTCGTTGTTGAAAGCGATCATCTTGTGCACGGCCTCAGCCGGGATGGACGGATACAGTGCTGTGGCGATCACGCGCAGGTCCGTGTCATGAAGCGAGTCGACGACGACGCGCGTGAAGCGGTTCAAGAACGACTTAGGCAAACCCTTGCGGCCGCCACCTTGGCGCAGCGGATTCTGCGCCGCAAAGACGCGGAACGACTTGGGGCACACAAAGCTCTGGTCGATTTCCGGAATGTACACGGTTCCACGATGGTCCAAACACGCGTTGAGGCCTTCAAGCACAGACTGCGATGCGAGGTTGAGCTCATCGAGCAGTACCCAGTGGCCTGCCTTGAGCGCCCGCAAAAACACACCGTCACACCATGAAAAGGGCGACGCGGCGTCAGCGTCCGTCGACGGCAGGTCTGAGCCAAAGAGATCAGCCACGTCCGTCTGCTCCGAGAGGTTGATGCGCACAAGTGTGTGGCCCGAGAGCTGCGCCAGGGCGTGAATCAGCGACGTCTTGCCGACGCCTGGGCTGCCCTCGAGCAGGATCGGGCGCGGCACTTGCAGCGCCCGCAGCACGCGATGTAGGTTACTCAGCGTCGTGGGGGCCGCAAGTGAGAATGGCTGGGGCACCACGGGTGCCGGGCCCTTCGCAATCAAGAACGGTTCCACACCGCACATGGCACCGTCGTCGATCCAGTCCATGGACGGCGTCGTTGCGGTGGTCGATGGCAGCGCCGCCTCTAGCATGCCGTACGCGAGAGTGCGCGCTGTGGTGGCTGCGTGCAGCGACTGCGTCGAGCCGAGACCAAGTCCATCTAGCACTGCAAGGGCAGCGCCTTGAACGTACGCCGTCGGGGGATCGAGGCCCGACGCGCGCACAAAGTCGAGCCAAGAGAGCAGGTCGCGCAAAGTTACCTTCCAGCCGTTGGTAGCAAACTTGGCATTGAATTGCTGCACAAAAGCAAGCACGGGGTCGGCGAGATGGCGCGTGGGTGGCGCGAGACGGTCACGGATCACGATCTCGAGGTCGTCCATTCGCGAGAGGCTTGGCACCCAAATCTCCGTGAAGCGGTTGCGCAATGCTGGCGACAGCTCGCGCTTGCCGAAGTCGCCGCCAGGGTTCATCGTTGCAAGAATGCGCCAGGGCTCCGCGGCCGTGATGTGCTCGGCCGAGTCGCCCTTCTCGGCAAGCACGAGGCCACGGGACGGCTCGAGCACCGAGTTGAGGCGCTCGAGAACAGCGTCGTCCGCAAGGTTGATTTCGTCCACGAGGAGCAGGTCACCCGCCTTCATCGAGCTCACAAGAGGCCCGTCCACCCACTCGAAAAGCGCAACAGCCTTGGTCTTGAGTGCGAGGATCGACGCATGAAGCTCCGCAAAGTGCGTGTCGTCGGCTGAGGCGACGGCGGCCACCTTTGGTAAAAGCATGTCAATGATGCCACCGACAGTTGCGAGGTTAAAGTCGCCACGCAAAGCGCCCGTGTCGACGGCGTCAGCGTAATGGGCAGCCACGTGGCCGTCAAGAGCGGCCAACGCAGCCTGCAGCTGGCGCAAGACCTGCTCCTTTGCCCGCACAGGGCGCAGACTGCCGAGAAAATCCGCCGTTTCCGTGTGCTGGTGGCAGTTCAGAATGTGCAGCGTCTGGTCAAAAAGCAGAGAGTAGAGCTGGCACACAGTTGTCTTGCCGCAGCCGGTGTCGCCGACAAGAAGCACGGGTTCCTTGTGCTGCAGGCACCGGCCCACAAGTGCAAAGAGCCGACGAAGCGACGACGTGATCGAGATAGACGACAAACCTGCGTGGTTGCCCTTGGCGTCGGCGTCTTGGAGCTTGGCCTGCACCTGCGCAAACTGTTCCGGCGTGCCCCACACCTCGGGCGGGATGTCGCCGATCACATCGGTGGTCGTGGCCGCAACGCCGTTGTAAAGCGCCTCCAAGTCGATCTTGACGCCGCACCGTTTCTCCAGGACCTCCTGGACAACGAGCTTGTCTTCGTCCTTGCGCAGACGCTCGGCAAGCAAAAAGTAGCCTTCTTCGGCGACGCGCTGCTTTGTGGTCGGCGCTCGTTGCGCCCAGCGCAAGAGATCACGGGTCGTGATGAAGCCCGCCTTGCCGGCAAAAACACTCGACTGTGCACGCACGCGCTGGAGATCGAGCATGATGTCGATAAGCAACGTGCAGAACGACGGTGGTAGCGCGCTACGCTCCTGCAGGATCTGCTGCAGCTCCTTGGCCGGCACCTCGTCGACTTGGAGCTCGATGAATCGGTTCCGGAACGCCCGCGAAAGCACCTTGCGACCGCCATAGAGCCCTGGAGGGTTCTGCGTCGCAAACAGCATGAAGCGTGGGTGGGGTGTAATCGTCGTCTGCGTCTCGGGAATGTACAACTCGCGGTTGTCATCAAGGAGGCGGTTGAGGGCTTCAAGCACCTCGGACGGCGCCAAGTTAAGCTCGTCGAGAATGATCCACCAGCCGTGGCGAACAGCCTGGACAAGCACGCCCTCTTGAAAACTCAACTTGCCGTCTTTGTCCGACACATACGCGCCGAGATACTCCTGGATGTCAGTGTGTTCGTGGTTGTTGATACGCACGCACTTTTGTCCAAGCCGCGCGGCCACGTACAAAATGAGAGACGTCTTGCCGGCGGACGTGGGGCCCTGCAGCAGTAGCGGGTACTTGCCGATGACCACGGCGCGCGCAATGTGGCGGAGGTTCTGGTCGACGCTTGGCGTCAGCACAAACTTCTTGAGGTTGGTCGTGGGGTCAGCGACAGCGTCGTCGACGGGCTCCAGCGTGCCTCGAGGCACCCAGTACGAGCTCACAAGTTCGTACTCATCCTTATCGGACTTCCGCGGTCGTGGCGGCGCCTGGTCGAGCTCGCGGCTCTTGATGTTTGGCGCGAACGTCTTCTTGATCGTCTTCATCATGAGCGTGCGCGACGGTGCGTCGAGCTGCGTCGCAAAGCCCATCGAGAAGCTCTCGTACAGCGCCCGAGGCAGGCTATACCCGCGCTGGAGCATCGTCTTGGTCATGAGCAGCGACCGTGTGAGTGTACGCAGCGAGTAGCGTGGGCGCTGGCGGGCGCCGTCGTTGAGGACATCGATGGCCATTTGCCGAGCCGCCAAGTAGAACTCGACAGTCTCGGCAACCGGTGCACCGACCATTTCTTTCCACTGCTGCGTCACGAGCAGCGTTAGGTCGCGCGGGCAAACGCATTCGTCGACGTACACCTGCGTAAAGCGATTGCGAAGCGACGGCGGCAGATCTTTTTTGCCCACGTCCGTCGGTGGGTTCATGGCTGCAAACACGCGGAAGTTTGGGTGCGGCTTGAGGACATCGACGTCGCCGCGCTCGGTGAGGGAGAGCCCCGAGTGCTCACCCTCGAGCACGCTGGCGAGGCGCTCGAGCGTGTCAGCACCGGCCAAGTTGATTTCGTCCAGGAGGATCCAGTGGCCAGCCTTCATAGCTTGGACGAGCATGCCTTCGACGAACGAGAAAGCGAAGCTGGTTTCGACTTGATGGTGCTGCCGCGTGAACTTCGCCAACGCCGCGCCGAACTGGGCCCACGTGAGCGCCGACGCCTCGAGCTTCTGTTTCTTGGCCTTGGCGTCGGCCATAGTGATTGCCTTGGCCATGCCTTGGGTCATCTTCTTGTATTGCTTAGCCGTAAACGCCGATTGAATCGCATGCAAAAACGACGCATTCGCACTCGAAGGAAACGTGGCCGAGAAGAGGTTGACGAAGTCCATGTACAACGGTCGTGCGAGCTGATACACATCCACGGGCTTGTACCCGCCGAGCAAGTCGGCGCTGTCGCTCTGGACGTTTAGGTTTTGAACGACTAGTGTTTGGCCCATGCTTGTGGCAAGGTACTGGATGAGCGTCGTTTTGCCGCACCCGGTTTCACCCACGAGAAGCGTCGGTTCGTGCGTGGCGACGGTGGCAGCGAGCTGTTCCATTAGGCGAAGCGAATGACCCGTGAGCACAAACGGAATCTGATGGCCCGTCGAAGTCGCTTGCGGCAGTGTCTGCAACTGGATGCGGCCCACGGTCACCGAGGCGTGGTGAGGTACAAAGTTGGGTCGATGCGCGCGCAGCTGTGTCTCGACCACTTCGGGCTGCACGTCCCAGAGCCCAGCGATCGATGTAGCCGCGGCCACCCGGTGATCCATCTCACGGATGCCCATGCAAAATACATCCCACGCTTCACGCGCGAAGTCGTCCCGCATGGCTTGCGTCAGATACTGGCCATCGTCGATAGAGCCGTGCAGCTTAGTGATGCGGCGGCACCATTTGAGCACATCGCGAAGCGAGAAAGCGCGCCCGTAGCTCTGGCGGGCGGTGCGCCACACCACCGCCGAGTCGTCCGTGACAAGCGCAAAGGTGGCGAGCAGGCGCTCCGTGACGTGCGCGGGTAGCCGCGGAAACTGCACCGCCACGACGAGCGCGATTTCCGCCATGTCCAGCGGCGTCACAGGCACTCGATGCCACAGCGACAGTGGGAATCCCTTGGGCATGGCTGAAATTGGCTTGCGGCTCGTTGCCAACAATTGGAAGCCGGGGGCGGCGGGGACGCGGTGGCCTCGCACGAGCAGTTCCTGGGTCGTGAGCAGCGGCAGCAGCGCCGCGAGCACGTCCATCGACGCCCGGTCGATGTCTTCGATGAGCACCCAGCGACCTTCCGTGACCGCTTGTGTCAGCGCGCCAGGTTGCCACGTAAACTCGCCAGGCACATCGGTGCACACGTAGGACCCAAGCAGCGTCTTGGAGTCCATTTGGTCGTCGAGGTGCAGCTCGACGAGATCGCTATGGCCAGTGCGCTGCGCGAGCTCCCGGACGAGAGCCGTCTTGCCGGCACCGTCCGTGCCTGTCACGAGCAGCGGCCGGCGGAGGCTGAGCGAGATAGCGAGCGACCGCAGCGCCGCGACCATCGACGGCGTCTCGACAAGAGGTGGGTACACAGCTTCGTGGTTCGTGTGTCGATACGGCACAAGGATGCCGCAGAGATTGCACAAAGATGCAGGCAGCGTTTCGCCCGACTCCTGGTGCAACGTGCGCGTGGTCAGCGGCATTGGCGCCGCAGGCAGCGACGACGAAGGCATCGTGCCAAAGAATGCATCGCGCGTTAGGTTGTCCATGCGAAGGAGGAGAGCCGCGGCGGCCATGGCCTCGGTGCGCACTGTCGCGTCTTGGTCGACCGTGCAGAGAGCGTAGAAGGGCGCCCAGTTCCACATGCTTGCGACCGTATCGAGTTGCGTGGCGGTCAAGAGATGGCCCGTCATGGCCGCGCGCCGTTTGCGTGCAACGGACATGGAATCAATGTGGTGGAAGAAGCACGTGGCAGTCTCGAACCATGGTTGCACAAGTGGCCAGATGCGGCTCGTGACCGCGAGCACACGGGCATAGGTCAGTGCGAGGCGTTCATGCTTGTGGTCGTCAAATGTCATGGAAAGAAGGCGAGCCGACAGCTCCAGCAGAAACGGGCGAAAGTGGCGGCAAACGATTGCGCATAGCTCGGGTTCGTCCGCAGCAAGGATAGTAGCGAGGCCGACGAGGTTGGAAGGAGCGGCGCCCAGCGTCGCGCGCACCTTGGCGCTCAAGGCGGGCGAGAGTTCATGGTCCAACTGCGCGGTAAACACCCGGACGGCTTCCGCAAGATCGGCCATATCTTGAACTTGCGTGGTCACAATGCGTATTGGGACCAAACCAATCAACAAACCGCGCGGTTTGATTGGTGGAGCCTTGTCCGGATAGCATCCGGATACGCGAAAGGGCACACTCAAACAGGCGCGACACCCTCTTGTGAGCTGCAACTGCGAAGCAAATTGCCCATGGGCGTGTACTGCTGGCGTTTCCCTACGCCGGCGGCTAGCAGCATGTAGACTGCTTTGTACAAGTTGTCTATTCAGTGGAATTGGAAAAATAGAGGGTACAAGTGGTTATTAAGTACGCTGGATGCTAAGCTGATTAACATAACATCACCTAGTTGTGACTTTCTGGTGTGCTGTGCTTGACTCTGAAGCACTTACGAACATTGGTGATGTTGTATATTTCATCGAGATTGGGTACGATTGAGTTAATTGCATCTATCAAGTATCGATGGCATGGAAGATGGCATCGCAAGTCACATATTCACGGCGAGTACATCAATGATTCTGAGGTCTGGGTTCGCGTGATTGCATGAAGCACATTGTTTAGGTGTATTCTACAATAGAAACTACCAACAGAGAAGTTGTATGAAGGGTGCATCGCAATCGTGGGATATATTGAACAATTGGACAAGTAAATGTTAGGTACCAAACGCATACCGGTACTTCAACTAATCATGCAATTAGGTCTGCAGTCGACACGAGCTTGGCGCCGGCGGCAGCAAATGATTCGTTCTTGCACTGAATGAGCGGTGTAGCGTCGACTGCTTTCCCCTCCTCCCATAGCCATGTAGAGTGAGCATCCGCGACAACCGTGACGTCGTAGCTGCGCTCAAGAGCACCAAGCGTTGTGGCCTCCACGCAGCAGTCGCTCTGGGCTCCGACGAGAACAAGTTGCTTGTTTTCACCAAGCCATTCGGCAAGCTTCGCGTTGCTAAAGGCATCTGGCACAGACTTTGAGAAGGTCGGCTCACGGTCTGTGTCCTGCCCCAGGGCAGCGAGCACGTGCCAGCCTGGAGCACCACGCTGCATCGCGCCAGAGTCCTCTTCGTGTTGAATGAAAGCAGTTGGAATGCCGGTCTTGCGAGCCCAGGCGATAATGGCTTTGGTATTAGCGATGAGAACCTCCGCGTTGTGGATAGGCGGGCACTCAACGCCATCAAACATGGTCGTTTGCAGATCGATCACGAGCAACGCACGTCCCTGGGTCATGTCTGGCGAGTGTGTTTTTCTGTTGTTAGAAAATTCAATTATGCTGTCTGCGTTGCTCTCTCCTTTCAGTTCGATTATGTTCGTTGCAGCACCGCCTTTGTGGCGGGAGATGCCGCTGGGGGTCGTCGGCGCCAAAATGATGCAACTTACTTGAAGTTGCTGGCATCGTTTGTTCAAAACCAAGTGGAGCCGCTGTTGCATTGTTGAACTCGGTGCTGAACCCAAAACTCAGGGGTCTCTATGCCAACCTCGAGTACTTTTTTGGCAGCGTGCTACTATTGCGCGGTTCAGCTAGTTTGGTCAACGAAATGAGACTGCAATTCGTAGTGACTTTACTACAATTCGTACATTGCGGCAAATCTGCAAATCGCAGGACGCGCAACCTTTGGTCCGTGCAAGCAAATTGCTGCTTCTGGCCCAACGATATGTTTCTGGACAGTGCGAACTCCCGTCTGAAATCGGCCATTCGAACCATGTGTCATCAAATCGCAGTCCAAATCTCAACAATTCGTACAATGACATCCGGGGTGTACATATTGATACTTCGTAAGAGCGTTGGGGAGCTTCTACAATTTGTGCCCACCGCCACAATAAATTGTACAAATGTGGGTACGAATTACCCAATAACTCTACCTGTTGCAGGGCCGAACCCTGGTCGCAACAACGCGATCTTTGAAGCGGCTCAACCGGTAAGCCGTAACCGTGGGACGGGCCTAACCGTTAAGCCATTGATTGGCATACAGTGTAACTGTAGTCGAATCTAACCGAAAGACGCCTCTTTGGCTCGACCACGGGCCCACTTTCGATATCTTTGCATGCTTCTAGATGTCAACGGTTCTAGATTTACATATTAATGACGCGGATTAATTCAGTTTAAGTTTCGCTTCCACGCGCACCAGTACACAGTACCCCTAAACCCCTAAACAGTGTTCCAGCTGTACAAGAATGGACCAAATCGTACAATTTGTGTTTTGTTGGAGCAAGCAAACTACTATTTCGATAGGTTAGGTGCATTTTAATGCAGGACCGGTTCAACGCCTTTTGAATACTTGGCAATATCGTCGTTGCGGTGAAGGTATTGAGGTATGTGTAGTTCTTGCTTGCATGGGGTGAGCAGGTGGTTTGTAAAAGTTAAAAAATCCCGACTGCTCTCGAGGAGCACAGCAATCCAACGTTTAATCTCTGCCACGTTTCATTCGTAGACATGATTGTGACTGCATGGAGCCACGAGGTGGTAGGTGGTACCGAAAAAGTAGCGAGCTGCATGCGAGCACCATAACGTCGTCAAATTCGAGATTCTGGTCTTGGATCCGAAGCATTTGTCGACTGCCACTGAGGGCTACAGTACTCCGACGTCAGAGAACGGGTCAAGCTTTTAGACATTGCATACGCTTGTGGCTATTGTGTAGCCGAAGCACCCGTCCAGCGACAGCGTCATCAACACAATTTGACGAGATATCTGTCGGTTTCAGTGGGTGGACTCGTGGACGAGGAACTTCGATGGATATGCATGGCTCACAAGAGTCAACACGGGGTAACCGTAAGATCGAGAATCACCGTGCCCTTTCGCCGTTCGCCTCTGGAGATGCAAGTAGTTCCGTGGCTGCTGCTCCTCGCCGCGGCCGTGCGTGGCCTCGCATTTCTTCGTGCCGTGGACGCGCCGACGACCACAGGTCTATGCAACGAGCCCGAAGCGCTGCATGCGGGCTACATCAATGGTCTCTTTTATACCTTCTATGAGACTCGTGCGCAAATCCGGGCACCCAGTGATGTACCCGTCGTGCTTTGGCTCTCGGGGGGTCCTGGCTGTTCAGGCATGATTGCCATGCTCTTCGAGAATGGACCCTGCAGCGTCGGCGAAGACTCCGCAGGAACAGCTACGCTGAACAAGTACTCGTGGACAAATGCCGCCCACATGATCTACATTGACCAGCCACGAGGAGCTGGTTACAGCCCAGCCAAGAACGCCCATGCGTCCGAATGTGCTTTTGAGTTTGCTGTTTAAGCGTGGCTTTGTAGGGACTGGTCGGAATCGAATGCAGTCGACGACCTGGTCACGTTTCTCCAAGGTTTCTTCCAGAACTACCCTGATTATGGATCCAACGACTTATACATCTTTGGGGAAAGCTATGCGGGGCATTATGTTCCCGACCTTGCGCATGCAATTGTGAGCTCTACCGACTGGAATACTCGCGATCTCCGTGGCCGACTCAAAGGCGTTGGCATTGGCAACGGACTGGTATCTGAGAGAGCCATAGCCGACACCATTGGCACTTTTGCGAAGGCTCATGGCACGGCTTCCGACATTGTGAAATCGCGCATTATTGAGTGTGAAGATGCCGTCGATGCCTGTCAATCCGTCGAGTACGGCGGGATTCAAGACTGCTCGAGGGTACGCTGGATTTGATTCCGTGCAATATCATCCAAACTGCATAGACTGGCTTGTGCGACACCCTCGTGGGCGATGTCATTGCAGACGCACACACGCAAAAGCGCAACCATTACGACCTGCGCGCTGCGTGTCATCCAGACACCTTCCAGCTTTGCTACAAGTTCACGCCACTCTATACCTTTCTAAACTCAGCGACGACAATGCATCGACTGGGCACCGAAGGGAGGCCCTGGGCGCCGTGCAACCAAGACATTTTCGCTCATCACATGGTACTCGTTTTGCTTGGAAATACTTGACTATTGCACGGTAGAATGCCGATTGGTTTGAGGAAAGTGAGTACAAGGTAGCCTACCTACTCGACCACGGCCTTCGAGTACTCATCTACGCTGGTGACCAAGACCTCATTTGCAACTGGATGGCCCAAGACAAGTGCGATTCCAAAACAATTTGATACTGAAGTACGTGTAGATGGACCCAAGACATGCAGTGGAGCAACCAGACGCAATTCCAGACCCAACCGATGAGACCGTTGCTCATGCAGGGCCAAGCTGTCGGCGAACAGCGTTCGTTTGGCGGCTTGACGATGCTCCGAGTCTACGACGCTGGGCATGTACGCGAACGAGATAGCTTATGGTCGACTTCATTTCCTGGTAGATGGTACCATTCGACCAGCCTCAAGTGGCGCTTGCAATGTTTCAAGCGTTTGTGCAGCGCCACTAAACCTTGCGAACCTTCGCCAATGGATCATTTCATTGTCAATGCCCAAGTTCTTTATGTACAACAACGTACTGTGTGGTTGGGAATCGTGATCCAGAGCTGGCTTGAGCGCTCTCAAGACGAATCGTTCAAATCAGTCGTCATTTCTTCATTCATACTATGTACTATGCGGTTAATTGTCTGATATACGCGCTAATGAAGCCCAGCTTGCTGCATGAGACCGTGGAACGTGCCTTGACGCTGTAGAAGTGTGGTGGGGGCGTCAAATTCGTCGACACGGCCTTGGTCGAGGACTAGGATCTTGTCGCAGTGCAGGATCGTCTCGAGGCGGTGGGCGATCACAAGCAGCGTCACGTTGTTGAAGCAACTGCGGATGGCTTCCTGGATGTGGCGGTCCGACTCGACATCCACGTTGGCGGTGGCCTCGTCCAGCACCACGATCTTGGATTGCCGCAGAAGCGCGCGGGCGATGCACAGCAGCTGGCGTTGGCCCACGGAGAGGTTGCCACCCTTTTCGGCGACCTTAAAGTCGAGGCCGCCCAGGGCCTTGAAGTACGTGGCCAAATGCACGTGCTTGAGCGCCGTCCAGAGCGCCGCGTCGTCCGCGGCCCCGGAAGGATCCAAGTTAAAACGCAGCGGGCCGCTAAAGAGCACGGGGTCCTGGGGAATGATCGTTAGCTTGGATCGTAGCGCTGCCACCGCCAGCCGCGCAATGTCGACACCATCGATGGCGATGACGCCGGTATCCAGCTCGACGAGGCGAAAAAGGGCACTCATAAACGAACTCTTGCCGGAGCCCGTCCGACCGCAAATACCCATCTTCTCCCTCGCACCGATCGTGAGGTTAATGTCTTTGAGCACGAGCGGCAGGTGCGGTCGGTAGCGCATCGAGACGTTCGTGAGGGTGATCACGGCCTCCGATGGCCACTGATCGAGCTCTCCTGCCGAAACGCTGCTGGAGCTAGCGCTGTGCGCGTCGTCTTCGCCCGCAAGAGAGTCATAGTGAGCGAGTCGCTCGACGGACGTCATCATATTGTCGATGTTGTTGTAGAACATAGCAGCCTTAGACAAGAATGCGGAGAGCTGTGCTGCGTACGTGAGCGAGAGACCGGCAGCGACTAGTCCGAGCGACGATCGCAGGCCGATGCACACGAAGGCAACGGCGACGATGATGGTGGCGCTAAGCCAGTCGAGGCGCATTTGGAACCAGCAGCGGCTCATGTAGAACGTTGAGAAGAACCGCATGTGCGTATCGAGGCGGTGGCGGTTCCAGCGCACAAAGGTGGGACCCATGCCAAAGGCGCGGATGGTCGTGAGCCCATGCAGCGCCTCGCTGACAAGCGTCACGAGCGGCGACCGAGTCACACTTTCCATGCGCTTCAGAGCACCGGACGCCGGGTTGAAGTACGTTTGCGCCTTGTAAAAGGCAAAGAACGTTGGCGGATACACGGCCAGCACGTACGGCGTTGAGACGCCGCAGACGACGAGCACAGCGAGGATCTGGAAGACGAACTGGAGAAGGAGGTACCCGTAGAACGGGATCTGGCTGTCGAGCGTGTCGAGGTCGGACGCGAACCGGTTGAGCACGCGCCCGATTGGCGTCACGTCGAAAAATGTTGGCACCGGCAGCGACAACACCTTGCGAAAGAGGCGCTCGTGGAAGTGCAGCGAGCACGACTGCGCGATGTAGAGCGCAAAGAGGCTGCGCCCGCACACGAGCACGATGGCGGCGCCCATGATGCTACCATAGATGCCACCGGCGCTCAGAGACGACGCCAACGATACTGTCGTTGCCCAGTGACTGAGGTACAAATCACCACCTACAACGCACGCCTGACAGGCAAAATAGCTGAGGAATACCGTGGCGACGACCACAGATCCGTTCCAGCCGCTCGAGCCAAAGTACGTGGTGTACGTCTTGAGAGACACAGCGCCATCGGCGCGGTCCTCCTGCGCCACGAGGCCCTTCGGTGGCGCGGACGTCAAAGGTGCACTAGACTCTGCCGTGGGCGGTGTCGAGGCCACTGTAGCGGTGGAGGCGGCAGTCGAGGCAACGGAGGTACAGGAGTCTTCAGCCGCATGTGCCGACACGAGATGCGGAAACGCTTCCTTGAGGTCGTCGAAGCTACCGTCGCCGACAATGCTGCCGTCAGCCATGACAACGATGCGGTCGGCCAGCGGCAGGAGATGGTAGTGGCTGTTGAGCACCAGCACCGTAGTCTTGTTGCGCAAGAGACCCTGGATACCGTCGGCAAACACCTTGCCGGCCACATGCACGTCGAGTGCACTCAGAGGATCGTCGAGGAGGTAGATGTCGGCGTCGTCCTTGTACAGAGCCCGCGCAAGGCTTACGCGGGCCTTCTGACCGCCACTGAGGTTGATGCCGCGCTCGCCGATCTCGGTGGCATCACCATGGGACAGGCTTGCGAGATCAGGGCCCAGCTGGCATGCCGCGATGACGCGCTCATACTTGACAGTGTCCAATGCGTCCGCAAAGAGAATGTTGTTGCGCAACGTATCGTGCTGGATCCATGCTTCTTGGTTGGCAAACGAGATGCGACCGCCGACTGTCCGTTGCCCAGACACCATGTGCATCTCGCCGAGGAGGGCGTGGATGAGGCTCGTCTTGCCGCTGCCAACGGGACCAACAACAATCGTCAGCGACGGCACGTTCGTTGGCACGTGGAGAGTTATGCGGTGGAGCGTCGGCTCCGTGTGCCAGGCAAAACTGGCGTCCGTAAGCTCCATCGTCGGCGTCGGTGGCATCTCTGTCGCTGGCGGCAGTGCAGCGACTTCTTCACGAAGCAGGTACTCGTTGACACGA
>JNBR01001459.1:0-18954 GCA_002081595.1 Achlya hypogyna | reverse complement strand
GCTGCACGGATGCACTCGGGCGTGATGTCTTCCCAAGCTTCAATGGCACGCAGTACGGTAGCCATGCGCTTCTCTCTGGCTGTCGTGTAGACGGTTGTGTCACCCACAGGCAGCGTAGCTTGGCCTTAAAAGGCCCCATGACCCCACATTAAGTGGTTGGCACACTGACGAGCAGTTGGCAGGTAGCGCCACTAGCTCGGATTCGATCCACATATATTCGTAGCTTTGAGTTGAAACGTGAGCCTTGGAATTGTCCACAAGAAGGACAGACCCAAGCTCGATGTTTGGCCTAGATTTCATATTAATTTGAACTTCACGAGACATTGGAAGTACTCAATAATTGTTCCCAATATAGGCGTGTCCTGGAGGATAGGAGCTTAATTCCTTCTCGTCAATAACACCGCCCACGGAACCTTTAATGATAAACATTATTGGCAACTTTTCGCTTAATTATTTTCATGAGCTTTGCCAAAAAATATGTACCATTGCTGCGAGCAGCTAAAACCGCAGTAAGGCGCATTGAGTGCTTTCTGAGTCCTCTGTAGCAACGTCTGTCCCTCTCTCTGTAAAGGTGTAGCTGGGCGGGGTATCGAAAAAGATCCCCGTCTTGTCGGCGTTGAGGATAGAGTCGCCCGGTACATCCGAAAAACAAGGCCAAAAGTCTGCCGCGAATACGACCTTTTTTGCTTCCAGGTCGGCTTGGCAAAGCTGCTTGGCGGTGGCATTTTTGCGTGAAAAACCATGACGGGACGTGAACTTGCCCAGCAACCGCTCAAGAGACTCATGTGAGCGCGTCTCAATACAGCTCTGGAGCCACTCCTACTCTTCAACTTTAATGAATTCGATCATGCGTCTCACAGAGACAGCACGAGAGTTGCGGCGGAGGTCTGTCATAAAAGTTAACAAGCCCTAATGGCAATTTTTCGATACAATACATATTAGTGTTATGCGTACTTACGCGAAAGGAATTATTGAGCATGGCGTAGTGGTTTGGTGTAGGCGGTCCTCGTCGGAGTGCTCGCAGCAAGACAACTGCACGCTCCTCTGATACCGCGAGCGACGCCACAAGCGAAGAGCACAAGGCAGGTCCACCACCAAGGTCTCTGCATACTAGCTGAATTAATAGCTCATCGTACAAAGCTACTAGCATTATGACTGCACGCAGTACACGATCCAAACGCACAGCTGCGCCCCAAGCAACTCGTATTCCAAGTCCATCGTCAGCGCCCGCGACGTAACATTGCGCTTCCTTGCAAAATGTTCGATGCTTGTATTGGGCAGATAGAATCACAGCGCAAGCGCATAAAGTTAAAGAAGGCAAACAACAAGTCGTCTCATGACTCTACTAGGGCATCTATCCTGACTAGTCAATCTAGACAGTGGTATGTATGCCAGCCACGCAAATGCTCCTGTTCATCGACGTACGTAGAAAATTGAGTGACGATGTGCAAGACTTCTTGAACAGCGTCGAAGAAGGCGAAGACGATAACATGACGTTGGGTTACTTCCTGGTGGCAGCCAACTTGGATCCCATCGACAGCGACCAAGCTCTGACCAATGAAAGCCTCGATCCCAATGATCCCGAAGACGCAACCGACGACTACAGAGGCATAAGCATGATATATTCTAGCACAAGTTTAACTTCTCGATCTGGATAGATTATTTTACGCTACTCGGTGGTATGGACGCCATGCGTGACGGCAAGGTATTCATCAAGTCGCTGCACGATTTTGCTAAGCGGGGGTACGGCCCAGTCATTTCGTCGTATTCGGAGTGGCCCCAAGTGCCCGAGGCGAGCGACTTGTACAAGGGCGAATGGGGTCCTACTCAAGAAGTTCTTGACAACGCTGATTCCCCGCTATCATTGTTTTTCTATTTTATGCCCCCGACGTTGTGGCACGACATCACTGTCGAGACCAACGCGTACATAGCGGCGTCGGCAGTAGCTCCCAACAGCGATACGCCCGTGGAAATGCCCTGGACAGACGACGCTCCAAACAAGTCGACTACCAGCCTCTGGTTCGATGGCTTGCTTTGCTCATTGCGCGGAGCCTTTGTCCACAGTCATCACCGACGTCGCGCGCCGAGGCCCTGCGCAAGTCGTTTGAAATGGATTCGCCCATATGTAATTATCTCTTACATAAATACGTGTATCCATTTGTCTCAGCAGTTGACCAAGAATAGAAGCCATTCCGATGTACTTACACATGTGAATTCAGTGTCATGTCGCACTTGCCACGATAACAATTTGATTCCTTCTTGCGAGCAATCAAGAATAATATTATTGGCTCGAAATAAATATCCAGTTAAAATCGACTTAGAGAAGCAATGGACCAATCATCGTCGACAAGAAAAGTAATTTACCTGGGCGCAAATGATTAAAGATACTGGCGGATCATCCGCCGTTACGTCTGGAAGTGTTAAGGACGCGATTCTCGAATTTGCCCAATCGCGCGGCATGATGGCATGCCTATGACGGTCTAGTGGTTTTGCCTGTACGCCGTAACGAATATCACGGTCAAGATCTGCAGAGACTTTCAGGCAATGTAGTACAAGGCCATCTCAGCGCGGGAGCAGATTAAGATCATCGCGGAGCTAAAGGCATTTGCTCGAGATGGCGACGATGTCGCAGGGCTCCCCCGCGGCCTTGGCGGCTACTGCGACGAGAAGAATTGGTTGATGGCCAGAACTTTGACGCGTTATTTGGCTTTGCAAACTCTGGTGCAGACGACAAGGAGGGCGTACTCCAGGCCACGGCCACCGGCTTGGACGATTGTTGTGGAGCTCGACTCGCTCGTGTCGAAGTTTGGGAGCGTACCAGCCTTTCCACATACCTCATACGAGCTCGTTAGCGTGTCGCTCGGCAACTACGGCGGCGACACCATGCTCAAAGCCATCGCGGTTGAGCGACATGCCATCTTCGAGCGTTTCGAGCGCGACAAGAGTTTGCGCCAGCTGACCAACGAGACAGGATGCGCGCCCTTCGAAACGGCCTGGAAGGAACTGCGTGTCGACTACCCCAACCTTATGACATACGCGGCGGGGCATGCCACAGTTCTTCCTTCAACACGCACTGTGAAGGGCGACATTTCGATCCTGAAGCATATCAAGAGTGTGACGCGCCGGTCTCTTTCAAACTACGCGTTGTCGTCAATGCCGGCTGTGTCCGTGAAAACCCGACAATAACCGTGACTTTCGACGCCACGTCGTACAAGTCCCTGTACGGCGGCAAAACGATCGTGGTGGCACCGCTCGACGCGAACGGCTTCCTCTTTTCCCTCAGATGCCAGATCGAGAAGACGACGGGTAAGAAGGCGAACGCGAGCACCGACAAGTTGCAGACTACCAAGTAGGCACTTTTTCCGTCCCAGTTATGGCACCAACGTGTCACACACATGCCTGTCGAAGCATTTCGCAAGTGCGGGACCTTGGCCGTGCCGCGCACGTGCGTGTCGTGTATCAAGAAAGGTTATAGAGATGGCACCGAAGATGCACACTCGGTCTTTCCAACCCGGCGAATACTGGGTCTCGGACACGAAAGGACCACGTCTCTCGGTGGTTGCCGGTACTACACGGACTACATATGCCAGATGACCGGGTACAAATTGTACATTTCTTCAAGTCGACAGACAGCGCAACGCAGATGGCCAATTTCCGTTAACTCGCGGACCAGCCGCGAGTTGACCCGGTCGCCGGAAACCAGTTGCACAACGGCAAGGCCGAGTGTCCTCACCGTACAATCATAGAGATCACGTTGACGATACCGATAACGCGGCGGTAAACATCTTGAACCGCGTGATCCACAAGACAAGCGACACAAGACCCCGTGCGAATCATTCACGGGTATCCAACCGTCACTCACAGGCATGCGAATCTTCGGTTTCCTCGCGTACGACATGATGAAGCAGCCCGAACGCCGCGACAAGCTCCCAGCCAAGGCCACGACCTGCGTCTTCCTCGGTTACTCCACGACCTCGAAGGCTTACCGACTGTACGACACGTCGACCCGGCGGATCGTTTCCGGAATCCACGTACGTTTCTGCGAGACGAAATTCTTCAACACGCCGGCCCAAAATTAAGGCTATATAGCCGAGGAAAGCGGCGATGAAGCAAACGACGCTGAAGTTCACGAACCAGCAAGTTTGCTGACACCCACATCGTCACCGGTCTTCACGTCCGCCTTTGCCGTCATCTACGTTGTCGTCGGCCCCACGCCGAAGTCGAACGACAAACACATCACGACTCACGACACCGACTAGCGCGCCACGCTCAACATTGTTATCAAGACTACCTCGTGATTCTGCATCGTCGTCCTCAGGTCGACCGGTTTGGGAAATTCGGACGCCTGCTCGATACGCCGATGGAGAAACTACGACTTCATACCGATCATTTGCCGCCGCCCCGACTTGTCGTTGGTCCTTGTGGGGGAAGCAGGGTATGCACAGCCCGATGAATACTGTATGCTCCCACTCGAGTTAGCTTATAACGGCTACGACGACGTGTCGCTGGCGGCCATTCTCTCGACGTATCCAGCGTCGAAGTACCAAGAAGCCATGGCGTCGCCGGATAAGGACAACTGGAAGCAAGCCATAGAGAAGGAGATCGAACAACTCGAAGATCAGGGAATATGACAGCCGCACATGCTGCCAGATGGTCGCAAGGCGATCTGCACGCGCTGGGTGTACGTGAAGAAGTGTGACTTCAAAGGTAACGTTGTGCAGCACAAGGCACGCTAGGGATGCAAGGGCTTTACCTAAGTATACGGCCAGTACTTCGACGAAACGGCGGCCCCGTCTTTCGCATCGCTAGGCTCTGCATCATCATATCATAGGCTATCTCCAAGGGAAACGCCATCGAGCAGGCCGACGCGGACAACGCGTACGTCCAGCCCCCGCTCAATGATGACATCTACATCTTGGCCCCGGAGGGCCACGACTACCACACGCCAATTCTCTAGCTCAAAAGCTCACTACGGTTTGAAACAAGCAGGCCGCACGTGGTACTTGCACTTGAGCGACGCCCTGGTCGCCGAACGACGGGTACAATCGCCTTGATCCCAGACGAACTCAAGCGCCAAGTCGAGGTGTAATTGGTTCTCGGCATCGAGGTCGACCGCATCGACAAGTTACGTCTCTTCCAAGGTGCGTACGCTACGCGTGTCCTCAAGCGCTTCGACATGATGGACTGCCGACCGAAGACGACGCCCGACAGCAGCGTTTAATCCGACGATGCCGTATTCGTCCACTTATTCTTTACGTCATGTCCTACCCACCTCCCACTTAACACGATCTCCCACTAATGTGCGTTTACTCCCCATCTATGTCCGGTTTACTCCGGTTTACCGCACTTAAACACGTACTTCAGTAAGGAAGGGTTAGGTCTGAGTTGTGAGTCTTGCTCCAGGGTCAGCGCGGCCCTACGGGCTTACCCGCCTCCGGCTAAGCGTTTCATCTACAAAGAAATCCCAGTGAGTGCTGAACTGGGGCTCGCTCCTCGTCAAGGCACTTCCTGCACAAAAGCCAACACAATACCAGCGCTGCGCTTCGGTGTGCAGGCTTTTCAAGGCCGATGCTCTGTCGTCGCTCGCTTCCACGCACTTGGGTCAGCTCCCATTCACTTTGATATAGTAGTAAAATCGTATTTATATCGTCTTATCTACGATTTTGGTTTACTCTTTAGGCAACTATTATTCCATATGATATAGACGACATCTACATTATGGTATCTTGAACTTAGATGACGACTCGGAAAAGTTTTAGGAGAATCGATCTTCAACACTTTGCCCTTTCAAACGACACACGCAATTGAGTTGCTCGACGCACTTGACTTGGGGAGACTCCCATTGAGGCTGTCCGGAGCACATAAACGCATTCTTGAAGATGCTGAGTGAATGCACTGTAGCTGTCTTAGTCAGAGAGTCGGCCAACATCTTGTCAGTGCTCAAGTATATAAGCTCGAGAGCCTTGGACTCAACGACCTCGCGAATGAAATGAAATCGCACACCTATGTGCTTGGTTCTTGGAGCCATTGAGCTGTTATTTGCGATGCAGATAGCTGACTTGGTATCGTAGAAGCGGGCAATATTGTCTTGCTTGAGGCCGATGTCCAATAATAGCTGCTTGAGCCACAGCATCTCCTTGGTCGCCTCAGCGGCCGCGATTACTCAGCCTCGCACGACGAGAGCGCTGTTATACGTTGGCGTTAGCTTTTCCAACTGATTGGCCTGCCGCGCAGAGACCAGACGCAGCCCGTTGTTGGGCGTCTGTCAGGCTTGGACGCCCAGCTTGCGTCAAGAATTCCTTCTATCTTGAGATCTTGCTTGCAATTGAACTTGACGTCATGGTGCAGCGTTCCCATGGGAGAGCAGAGAATCCGTTTGGCCTCGATGAGGTGCGGCTCGCGGAGCGCATGCAAATACCAAAAAGACCGTTGTATTGCGTGAGCCAGGTTTGGACGAGTACCAGTCATTAAGTAAATCAGGCTGCCAATAATTGCTTGATATGTAGCCGAGTCTGTTGCGGGCTGGTTTTCATCGTCAAGAATGTCGTCCTGGCCAAACGACTCGGTTGCACTGTTGATCTTTGCATCACAGAGGCCGAAGCGCTTCAACAGTCGCCGGGCGGCGGCACCCTGCGACATGGTAAAAGTTTTCTTCTTCGCATCGACATCTATCTTGACGCCGAGCAGGTACGCGAGTGTCCCTTGACGATTGAGCTTGATCTTGCCCCCCAGCTCGGAAAATATCGCATCAACTTGTGATTGGCTCTTGGCGGCGACGAAGTAATCGTCGACATAAAAACGCAAATTCAACGCCCGAGCCTCCATTGCAACGCGTGTAAACGCAGGGGTCGGCTGCCGTCGGAGCGGGTGGGCCGGCTGGTGCAGACCGTTGAGTGCCTACGGTCTGCACGTTGAGGAGCAACCCCAAGCCGGATCCATCTTCGTTGCGTAACTTGCGAGTGGTTTTGGCATACGAGACGCGCTTTGTTCTTGATCATATTGCCCTGTAAATCGAACTTCTTCCCGTAGACGAAGCGTTAACTGATGGGCTTCAAATTCTTTGGAAACTTGGTCGGCTACCGCGTGTTGAGCGCCTCGAGGCGCGCCAGCTCCTTTTCGGCGCCAATATAGAATTCCTTGTCAATTGAGTTGAGCATTGCCCTGCGGTTTGGTCGAGCGTTATCAACGACAGCGGGCGAAAAACAGTAGACAATATCGTCGATAGCGAGTGTCGAATGCTCAGGGCCGGACGCGCCACGAAAGCCGTAGTCTGTGGGCTTCATTAAATCGTACGCGTTACCATCGTAACGCGACGGGCGCCGGCTTGTTCGCCACGACGATCTAAGTGTGCTGCTGCTCGGCGTCGATAGTGCCGAGGACGCCTGCGGAAGGCGACTACCTCCGACTATGCTTGTAGGCGAACGAGGCGCTAAACCTAGGTTTACCGTGGGATTATTGCGCCAGGCCCATGACGATGTGCATACTGCGTAGTACATGAATGACTAGTACATACTCGCGAAGATGTGGCACATTTGATTGCCGTACTCTTCGGGGACGTCGAGGTTAGCGTCGAGGTAGAGCGACTGCATGGCGCTGCGGTAGCCTGCCAAAGTCCCTGGAGGCTTGGCCTTGATGTCGTTCATAGCGTCTTAGACGAAGAGGAGGAAGTCGGAGGGGAGGAACAAGCCCAAGTCGATGGTGACATCGTTCCTCAAAAAGTTCTCCTGGTTGGTGGTCTATACATATACACGCGTCAAGCCTCGGGTAGCCTCGTGTTGTCCATACCTTGATACACTTGATGACTTGGTTCGTGCAGGACTGGTAGGCGAGGCGCGTCTTGGGGGCGATGCGAGCTCGCTTGGCGTCTTCGATCGTATATGATTGCTGCATTCTCGATTGTTCCATTGATCGAAAAATCTTTCCTCCGAATTATTACAAAGTGAGCATACGAAGGCCGTATTATCATCGTTTCATGATACATTTTACTCGCCGGATTAAGAAGATGGGAGCGTGAAGGTGTCACCTTTAGTTTAGGGCTAGGGCAAATGTGTTTCGCAATCGATCCTACGATTTCACCGTCCAGCCCATAGGAGGACTTCGATACAAAAAGCAAGTTTAACTGGAAAGGACACAAAAAATCCATTGAGCATTCGTAGGGCACAATGCGAAACACCTTCCTTACAAATCCCCGCACAATGCCCAACGAATACCAGCTTATGTCAGTTGGCTTTGCCTGTGTTGGCGATATTATCTTCGCGTTCATAACATACTTGGTCATGAAGCGGCCGTGGAAGTAGTGTTTCCAAGAAAGCCAGTCTCCCACCGAAGGAATGACGATATTGCTTCGATCCATTTTAATATTGACTCTTGCCACCTTGAGGTCTTGGGCTCATAACCTGTTGAGAAATGGAAGTTGTAGGTGTGTCTGTGCTGTAGGATCTAGGCAGTGACGCGTTAGGAACTAGGCAAAAGAATGAGTGAGCATTCGAGATAATCCTGCAAGTGAGGTGGGTGCTACTGTACTAGGAATATGTATGATATAGAGAACATCTACATAATTGTATCTTGTACTTGGATCCAGACTCGGAAATGTCGTAGGAGAGTCGATCTTCAACAGGCGTGCTGGCTTGTGCCTGCAGCGGCTACCGAATTTTTGTGGTGTCGGAAGATACGGTCGTCGTTGCGTTGTATCCACACGCGGAACCTGACCGCCGCACGAAGATTGAAAGACCGAGGTTGTATTCACCCGCTTGTGCAACATGCACCACAAGTGTCTTATATTCGCACAACAAATTTGTGTCGAAGTTCTTACAGGGGGCTGCAGGAATTGTCGACTTTTGTGCCTTTGCCATAATTGAGCAACACGAAGAAATCTGCAGGTGCAAAAATGGAATATGCAAAAAAACGCTGTACAATGGGTTACCGTTTTCTAACGTAATTTGAGTCAAATTCACCACAGCGTGAAAGTAGACTGGATGCAGCTCCAGCTTGTGGCGAATTCGCTCTCTAAGGCATTTAAATTGTTTGAGTCTGCGATTCATGGTCTCGTGACGGGCCATAATTTTTTGGGCTGGTTTTTGTCGTCCTCGGGTAGATAGAGAAAGTATACGGGATCCGCATAGCCTGAGTCGGCTAAGGTCATTTCCCCATCATTGACCAAAGTATGGGGTTAACCATACTTTTGAAACTACGACGCGACCAATTTTCTAAACCATCTCAATCTCACGAAAAAAACAAGGCTTCCATCGTACGTACACCCGCTACAACGTGTTGTTGTACTTCTCATATGTGACAGTGGCGAAACGCCCGCGCGACGAAGTCGACAGCGAGATGTTGGACCTACTTGAGCCTCAGAATGCCTCGCGACGCCAGGATGGCGATGATGTAGACAATCATGTCTCTGAGCCATGCCATCTTACATTTTCTATGTATCCTTGCAACGCTGCTGTGTACGCCAACCCGGCCGACCGTATGACCAAGGAGGTCGTTTTTACCCTCGGCCTCCCCTTGGGTATCGACACCGTGACGTTTTTAGTTCAAGACGACGGTGTAATGCTTAGCATCAGTTATCGCTGGCCAATGGCCATGCTTGACGATTCAAGACTGTTTCAAGATGAGATTGCTGCCGGTGCAATCGTTTCCTATCACCCCAAGATCGAGTACAGGGTTTTTGAACCCATAGTTAATCTTGAAACGCACAATAAAATGGTTAAAACACACAATTTGTTTGGCTTTAGCGCACAATTAATGCTTTTAACGCCCAATAATAGTCGCGCCAACGCACAATTAATTATGTCTAAAACACACAGCTATATCAGACGCCTGAAGAAATTGCTTGAAGTGTTCGAGAAATTGTATGATTCAGCTGCACGGCGAATGGAAAGGCTAACTAAATATAGGCTTCATGCATGCGATTTAGCTAACTGAGTACTGAGGGCGTTAACGTTAACATTCTTTCTGGTCACTGCTCTACTCCACCACCGCCAAAGTGTCTAAGTGTCTTGGTGGGTTGCACATACACAAGGGCTAGACACAGCTAGCAGTGCCACATCTTATGCAAAACTTGCGTGGAGATAACAAAACATTCACAGGTTCAAACTTATGATAGCTACACATGACTTTATTATTAGTTTCAGTATCGAGGCAGGTAGGTTATGCTATCAGGTCCTTGAACCGCTGCCAGACACTCTCCATTGCAGAGTAGAGGCGGGATATAAATAATGTGTTCAGACTATCTGGTCTCAGCAGTGATTGAGTCTTGTATTGTACTGGTCAAATGAAATAGTACTACCTCCGTCCGAGTTTAAATGGAACAGTCAGTGCATTGCGACAGGGAAAATGATGACGGTGGATCAGTCGGGGTCACGTGGCGAAACCTGCCTTTTCTTATCCCCTGTAGTATGCCATATCAAGGGATGGGGCTTCATGCTAAGCGCCTAAATAGTCATTGAGTAAAGTCCTATAATCTGTAAAACTCGATGGCGCAAGGTCAGGTAAGACTCGCCCTCACGTGCTATTGCAGTCTCCTTGTGTATCCTAGCAAACCTTCCATACTTGATGTACCTGGCCCATTGATGATAACATTTATAGAGTCCATACAAAAGTCAGATAAATTACCCCCCAAAAAACTCCAACAATAATATATGCGACTAGGACGATATATTCAAACCTCGGCGTCGGTGACCTCGCAAGTGAGACCATCAGAGCCCATGGTGAGCTCCTCGACGGCCGTACAACGCGCGACATCTTCTTCCAGCCTGGCCTTCTCCATCTCGGCTTCGGCGACGTGCGCGTCGCTGTCTTCATCCTCGAGCAAGGCGAGCGCGACACCCATGAGCTCCGCGTCGACCTCTGGCGCCTCCTGCAGTCGGCCTTGGCGAACCAGCTTGTCCTTCCCCGGGTGTGGGATCTTGAACTGATTGCCGCCACCAGCGCGCAGGATCTCGATCAGTACGAACTGCAGCGTCCGGAAGTTTGCGAGCAGCGTCGTGTGCGGCACGTCCTTCCACGCGGCCTTGACGTTGGCCACAATGTCGTCGATCGTGCTTGCGTCGCGCTTGACCTGGTTGCTCTGGAGGGCGCGGAAAAAGCCGAGGTCCAGGACGTTGCCCTTAGGTGAGTTCGTCGGCTGGCAGACCATCTTGATGTCGGAGCCGTCGGCCAATCCCGCGCTCACGATGTCGGGATCATTGACGGGAACGTGCGGTCGGGCATTGTCTTGTTGGATGTAAATGGTCTTGCTCGCGCCGGCGGGCCACGACGCCTTGATCGCCGGGAACAAATCTTGGAGGATCTTGTCCTTGTAGACGACGCGTGTGATGTTGGTCGTCGTCGTGATGGGCGTGCCCTTGAGACGGTATTTGCTGCTGCGCGCCGCGGGCACAACGTCCGTGAGCGGCCAGCAGCCGACCTTGCCATCCCACCACTGGTTGGTCGTGTCGTCCCACCGCGGCTTGGCGACGGCGCAGAGGACCATGACCTAATACAATATTGTCTATTGTCATTGTGTACATGGGACGATGTCAACCTTTAGGATGAAGTTTTTGTTTTTGACGGTTCGGGGCGGAGGCGTTTCACCCTCGACACCGTAGAAAGTGCACTTGGCAACCTTCAAGTAGAACCATTTTTCATCCACATGGACATAATTGTCCATGCTGTCAACAGTTAAGTCCGCGCTAATGAAGCTTAGAGCCCATTTACTACGGAAGTACATGTTAGAAGGTGTTAAGAAGGGTTTGAGGGGACGCGAGTATTTTCTAAAAAAGGCTTTCTTGAACCGGTCGTGTAGCACGGACTTTGGGATGTTGGTGGCGGCGGCGAGATCGCGAAAGGTCGACCTTTCCTTGGCGGGCACCGCCTTGATCCTCTCGAGCAGGTCGCTGTACATGAGCTTGCGCCCACAGTTACCCGCGTGCCTGCTTGTCACGCTGCCGTACCTTCCCTTGCCGGGCTGGCGGCCGCGGTTCCAGATCCGGTAGATTGTTTGCCGCGAGACTTGGTACTCGTCGGCAAGGCCGCTAACCGTCGCGGGCGGTAGCGTACCATGGTACGACGCCTCGAGGAGGCACCGAAACACCTCTTCTCGCTGCCAGTCCTCGAGGTTGGGCTTGCTTCCCTTGCCCGGTTTGGGCTTGGGAGGGCGAGATTCCATTGCAAACTGACTAGCCCGCCATCCTCCTCCAGTCATCACCACTGCTAAAATTATATCCCTCCAAATATATATACTCATGCTATTATAGAGATTCAAAGGTTGATTATGCAATGTTTACATCTGCACTGCCGGATAAACTGGCTGTTCCATTTAAACTCGGACGGAGGTAGTACGATACTCCATAATGCATTTCTCGAGAACTAGACCACTTTAGTCAGATCTAAAAATTTTCCCAGAAAGCTGATCATTTCAGAATTCTGAATGTTATAGCGCGAAATGCGGCAGCGCCACCACAGCGACGCAATCTGGATCCAAAGTGAGCCCGTCGTTTAAGGCTGTTTATGACGATCGGGGCCAGCTGCAATGACAGCGCCTGATTGGCTTAGTCCTCCAGTCAGCTGGCGCCTTTTCAGTCCAGCTGGAGCTTTCGATGCCAGCCGGTGTCAAAACTTCTCTTCCTCCCGTGGCATACCGAATCCATCATAATTTTGACATCGAACTGTACTTTGCTGCTTTGCACCTCTTCGGCGTTGCAGGTGACCGACTTGTACGTCACTACCGCCAGCTGCAATCTGTCAACCAATTGGATGTGACTGCCTATGACGAGGCGGATCAGAGGTACGTTTACCAGCTGGCAAAACAAGTCAAGACGCTGCGCTCGATGATGACGCATCCCAGACGCTTGCTTCGATCGAACAATGGTTCGTAATCTTCAACGCATGGAGATTCTTAACCAGCCGGCATCTAGTTGGACCGTCCAACCAGCTGCTTGTCTCTGGCATTGCAAGTACTTTTCCAAGTATGGTGTCTGGGTCCACCTCATTGCTGCTTGCATGCGTTCCGGTCTCCCTTTTCCTGGCATTACAGATGGCCGCCGTTTGCTTGTATCGCGCGTGGTTCGCGTGCGCCGGCAGCGGCAGGAGCAATTTGTGCGACCTGCAAATGCTCCCGCACAGGATTCAATTCAATCAACTGAAGTCCAAGCCGAATTACCCCCCGCACCTCGCCGTGGGACCGTTCGTCGTGCACGTACCCAGCACGATATAGACCCACCTGTTCGGGCGGTTCATTGGGGGCGCCCAAGTCGCGCTTCACGGGCGCTTGTCGTCGAGATTTGATGCCTACGTTGTCGCTGCTGCATATGCCATAGATGATTTTATAAAGTAAATGCATTGCATACACATAAAAGTGTTTACTGCTGGTACAAGGATTTGAACCTTGCAGCGCTAGGTCCACGGACCGTACACGCCGATACCCGAGATCTACCAGCGAGAAGTGTGATGTAGAATGCAGAATATAAATTCATGGGACTCTCAGCTGCACGATCCATTCATTTGAATGGCGTGGGAGGAAGCTGGATCTGTTTTCGCAATCGCTCTTTGTCGGTCCTCTGTTGGGCAGATGGTTGGTATACAGCTGTAATACCCATTAGAGGGTGTGTATTTTTTATGTGACGAAATGATAATAATGGCGGGCCAGTGTTTTCGCGCATGACGGTCTCAGGCGAAGGAGCGACGCAGGAGGGGCTAAGTGAACACTACAGAGCATATCTCGTTAGGTGTATAGTGAGTTATTTGTGAATTAGTGCAGTGCGGGAACACATCTAATGGAGGGAGGAATATGTGCAGGATTATGTCATCTTGTTCGACATAAATTCGAGAAACTTATCAGTAGGCTAGTCGATGTGTGTTTTAGGCAGAAATTTATGTGGAAACGATTTTCTTTTGTGTGTTTAAGTCATACCGTACGTTTGACCTGTTTGAACATACATGACTTTGTTGATATCTCTAGAACTACAACGAATTTGAAAAATCCGAGATGTACAAACGTCGCACAATTGTCATTCGCGTCGTTTGTGCATCTCGGATATCCTTATTTCACCTCCATTCAGGAATTACAGGCGGTGAAAGTGCAGCGTCGAAGAGAATTTGTCGAAATTCGAAGCTTGAGTGCGAAAAAAATTCATAACCTGAACAAATTATTTGTTTGAAGTAGAAAAATGACCCGAAGATTCTTTAAAAAATCGTCTGAAGCCTAAATAAAAATGACGTGTGGCTGGCGACCTGTCGATTTCATTTGTGCGCGCGCCCTCTACGATCATGGTGTTTGTGTCGGGTCAACCCCCGAAAAGAAACGGACGTACCGGTTCCAGAATGATCGGACAAGCGCGCAAAGGCGCGTACAAGAAGCAAGGCCCGCGGTCATCTTCCGCGAGGCAGATCATCGTGGCGCTGATGAGAGCAATGAACTCTCGGAGCCGTGGATCACCCCTATTGTGGAATCGTCCTGTGTTGCAGAAACATCAATTGCTGACACTTCTACTGCTAATGCAATTGGCGGAACGTCTCTTTCGGGCTTTGATATTGCACCGATAAGGACACTATCAAATCGTTCTCGTCGAATTGCAATTGCATATTTCTACGTCAATGTACTCGATGCACCTGCTCCAAGTAATTGGAGGACAAAGGCAGGCAGTCGGGTACGGGTACTGTAGCGCTTATTGCTGCTACTTTCAAAATGAACAACTCGTCTGGCACAATTCGAAAAGTTTTGCAACGCGTACAATATTGCATTGAGCAGAATATCGAATATGTTGGTGATCTTATGCCAACCCTCCGATCACATCGTTCTCGACGTATACTTGATATTAACTCGGTTGAAGCCCAAATACTGGCAGACAACATGCAATTAGGACTAGGGCTGCGCGAAGCCACACATATAATCAATGAATTCCGATCCACCAAGCACCAAACACATGTGTCTGTGTCCGCTGTCCGCAATTTGCACCGTGCACTTGATCCTACAGTTTCGCCCATTGCCAAGCACAAGCAAGGTAGTTCCGACAAGGGATCACCGTGGGCCAAGGCTCGGTACAACTGGACGAAGCAGCTCGCAATCCGACTTGGCATCTACAAGTGGGACGCCGCCACAGATGGCCCATGTCCATCGACCTTCCTCCTTGACAACCTCACGCCCCTCGAGGCCAGCCAGATTGTCCACTGGGACGAGTGTCACACATCTCAAGTTGTGGGGTTTTCCCCAGTCGGGCCAAACTCGTGTGCATACCAGTACACCCGCGATGCCACGGGCCGACTCGACCCCGACGGAGAGCTGGTCGACACCCAGGCGAAGACACACCTTAAGTTTCCGCTTGAGTCGCGCGCAAGCTTCGGCTGTGCTGCTGTCAAGCTTCAGACTGGCGAGATTGAAGGCCGCCGGTGTAAATCTTACTTTTACAGCAAAAAGTGGATTTTGACACACGAAGATTGGACCACAAGAGTACACGGCGAGCTCGAGCGAGTGCGGCGAGAGGTTCCGTAGCAAAGTGGGTCACAGGGCAGAGCGACATCAAGCAGTCGGGTATTTTCACTGAAGATAAAGTCGAGCTTGTCGATAGTATTGGTGCAGCATTTGGCCATTTGGCCAGCGCTTACGTGCTGTTGTGTTTGCGACAGTTGGTGCCCTCGCGACCGTCCCTGCTAACAGGGTTGATGCCCTCGCCAACTCCGTTGGTCGCCTCAACAAGAAACGGCTTAAAGCCTGGATTCTTTTGTGCCAAGACGCCAAGCCCGGTGCCTACCAAGACCAACTTGTAGACCACCGACTCGCTGAGAACCCGTACCTCTCGATCTACAAAAACGTCGAGGCCGACGCTGACGAGGCGATCAAGGCCTCGGCGGCGATGATCAACTACGTCTGCGTCCGTGACCTCATCGAGCACATCGTGCATGAGTCCGCGGTCGTCATGGCGGGGACCGCGCACGCCAACGATTGGATGTTCATGCACGACGCTTTGGTTCAGATGACGGCCAAGTCGACGCTCGCCTGGATGGCGGAGCAGGACTACCTCAAGCGGTGGGTGCTTCCGGAAGCTGGGCTCAACGCTGGTACAGTATACGCTGGACGTCCTGTTGGTAACAGTCCCGAGCTTATGTGCTGGGACTGTAGCCTGAACAAGGATGTCCAGGATGTGCTCAAGCGCCACGTCGCGTTCACTGCTCTCTTGCATGAAGACGACGATCGAAAATTCTCCAAGGCTTCGCCCGTCAAGATTGACAACGCACTGCGCCGTCTTATGGACCCAAAGCACGGTGCTGTTGCTGGCGTGCCTACAGGGCGACGCATTATCCAAGACGTTGCCAAGTGCCTAGGAGCAAACCTGCTGGCGATCATGGCAGTGGAAGGCGCCGTCGTACAGGGCCTCGGGGATCGCAACGGAAAGCAGCGCTTTTCTCAGAAGGGCCGCGGCGGCGCGCGGCAGAAGCAAGACCCGCCAGCTCGGGCGTGGCTCCATCCGGACGCTCAAGATGCTCGACGCCAATTGGTCGAGAGATCCACCATGATTTGGAATAAAATGTAGTGGTTGTTTAAAAAAATACCGCGATAACGCGTGGTATAATTCGTTCCAAACCAGTGATGGTCCGTATTTTTTCTCAGTTTTTTTATTATCCGAAGTTTTGATGATGTTCAATCAGGTCAAACGTACGGTACGTGCAAAAGGCAAAATAATTGTGCGATAAAACTATGTTATTGTGTGTTTCGAGCGAACCGTGGGTGCAAAAGCATTTTACTCCCCAAAATCGAGCGTTGATGTACGAGATGCAGAAATACACGACCCAGTAGGAAGAAGTCCTCAGGGTAGTTTTTCGCATTCTATTAAAGTTGTGTCTGGGCCTCCGGCACGAAAACATGTTATTGCCGGGTATTATGTTATTGCCGGGGGACATTGATACTTCCTTGTCCTGTACCTGAAGGCAATTCAGGCTGCATTCACGACTAACAAAGCTTCAAATACTATTGCGATTTCTTTTCCTAGTACTAGCAAAAGCAATATAGTAGCATATTATTTTTGAGAGATATTCTATTATGTCGATATAGTAAAAACTAAATGAAGTCAAATCTATTATTCCAGCAGCTCCCAGCAGTAGACTTGAGGAAACATCACAATCAAGCAACATTCCCAGCTTCCATTAGATCACTTAACCAGATAGGCTTTTATTGTCGAGATGCTGACCAATTACTCAGTACCTATGTTGACCACAAATTGTACCGACCATATTCCAAAATACACAGTATCCTGCGAAAGGTGCAAGTGATTGAATATGTGCAATGAGTAATTTCCAAATATGCTCCGCAAACACCAGAACACCAAGTGATATGATTGTTTTGGATATATTCGACCATTGACGATTCACTTCCTCATACATTAAGTGAATATAAATTAAAACAACCGGTCATCATCACTTCCGTCAACTGAACCGTCGCTATCATAGCCCATTGAGGCGGGCTGATGCTGGGCGAGTCGCTCCTTGCGCCGCGCTCGGTACCGAGAGACCGTAGACGATCGCCGAGCTCGAATTCGAGCGCTTATAGCAGCCAATCGGTTACGATACCGGTTATATTCTTCACAGTCGGCGGCACGCAACGGGTACATTTTGACATAAACATTGGTCAGAGCCGCGCAGCATTGAAAAAAGACCGAGTAGTTTTTCTTTTTCCACGAGTACACGGAACTGCATACCGACCACAAGGATTTTAAGCGGCCGGACCAATTTTCGACCACGACACGGTCGTGGGCGATCGCGGCGTTCATGTCCACTTGCTCCAAGGTCAGCAAGCCGCCGGGGGGCTTTTTGGCAGGCGTGATCGCACGGAACGTGCGATCTAATCCTTGGTAGCCCTTGTCTGCCAGGGTCGCCCACTGGTTTTCGTGGCTGTCACGAAGTGGCTCGTCGTCCGGCAGCATCTGCTCTGACGACTGCTTCGCCAACTCGCGCGTGTGGAAGGCTGCGTTCCCCTCGCATATCGCGATGTCGGAAATACTGCCAGGCTCGGCAGCCGTCACATTGATGGCCAAGCCGTTAGGCAGCACCGAGGCCTCGACCTTGAAGCCGTAAAGAGAGTGTTTTTCGAGTAGAACCGCTTCTTGTCGGCAAAAGAGCCCACGGGTGCGTGTACTTGTTGAAATGTTACATCAATGGCATAGCGTGCGCACGGAAAGTTGTCGAACTGGCGGCCGGCCTGAGGGAGACGAAGCATAGTCCACCTATCCGCGGACGAGTCAATAAACTTCGTGATGAGGTGGGGGTGGAGTATTTGGTAAAAAGTAGTCACGCGCTTTGAAAACTTTGACTGGCTTTTCTTTAAACACGGCGGCAACCACATCCCAAGACCCGCAATGTTTGAGGGACGTGAGAGCCATAAAAGGCATGTCACGGCCGGCGATGGGCGACTTGCGGCCTTGACCAACGTTCCACGATCTGTGTATTTGATCCCGGAGTTGCGTCCACAAAACAATAAACTCGTCGGGAGTAAAATTCGTAAGCCGTTTTATGCCGTCTGCGCCGCTGGCGTCGAGAAACATTTCGAAAATGGGGGCGGGGGAGTCTTGGTCTTCGTCGTCCGAGTCGATAGCGGTGGAGTAGTTGCGCAGCCGCTCGGTGCGGCGATCATCTCGGCGAGCAAGTTGGTCAACCCCTTGTACAATGGCACGGGCTGTAAGAGTGCGGGAAGCGGCTTGGACGATGCGCTCGGTCATGCAAAAATGGAAATGTGATGAATATGGGCTGTGTTTTGATATCGGGCTCCGAAAGTTCTAGAATGCCCACGATTTGCAATAGTGTTGGGTGCATTTGTGCGTGTGCAATACAGTAATTCCTGGACTAAATACGAATGACCTAAATACGAATTACACATAGGATGGTGCTTTCCTGCAAATATTTTTATTCACAAACACTGCATTTTCAAACAAGATCAAATTCTTCAATTATAGACTCTACGTACTCGATGTTGTCCCTGGCATC
>JNBR01001458.1:0-14776 GCA_002081595.1 Achlya hypogyna | reverse complement strand
GGGCGTCGTCTCGGGCGGCTACCAGAAGCGCTGGCTGCGGCGCCAACTGTGATCGGCCGTCCTCAATCTCTAGATGTTGATAGTGAACCTTGCCGTAGTAGGATCCAATGCATGACGTATATGCCACTGGCTTTGTATTCACGTTCTCGTGTTTGTATCCTATCGAGAAGTACACGGCACACACCAATGTTCGCATCCAGGACACGCCTCTCTTCTTTGACGAGAAGCTAGATCCGAGTACTAGATCCGAGTACTGTACCCGGGGCAACTGTGCTTCAAACTGGAGGCTAGCATTACGGATCGGGTGGACCCCGTGTGCAGTCGGGTAACGCTGGCTGCGCGTCGCATGGCCGCGGCCCCCAGTGGACAAGTCCGCCTGCAGCGGTCGTGGCTGCAGCGAGGTGCGACTGTGCCGATCGCGATGGCGACCAGGCCTTCTTCGGTTCCCCACAAGCAGCTTGTGTGTTCCAGCGCTCCGAACCCCTCGCGTGATCGCTACAGTGGGATGTGCACCAGATGGAATCAGCGCCAACGTTGCCGCCAACCGCACGCAGGCGGAGACAACTCGTCGCTTGCAGCATCGTTCCGCACGACGGCCGCGTCGGTGCTTGGGACAAGCGTGAGCGCCTGTGCGCTTGGTCGGGGGCCTGGGGCTCTCTCTTCGAGTGTTCGCGTCTTGGTGGCGTTGGTTTGTCCCGTCGTATCCGGACCGGATACGGTGGGTTTATATGCAATGTCGCGCAGTTCTGAGTCAGGAGGAAGAACGCCACCCGCCCTTTGTCCCAATCCCTCCACCGCATCCAATTACTATAAGATGGAGGAGCAAATCCGAGAACGTTCGGCGACACCAGCCCGCCAAGACCTCTCGGTGGCATCGAACGCGTGAGTCACGCGCCGCGGGGTCGACTCGAGCGGCGCGGACGAGAGGTCATTCTGCAATCGGCTCGGCCGCCCACCATGCTTGCCAAACTCACCGCCCTCGCCGTGGCTCTGGCGCTGCCGCTCACGACTGCCCACGGCATCATCTCCAACCCTCCCGCCGAGTTCGACCCGTCCAAGATGCGCACGTCGTATGTGGCGACGATCCAGGCCTTCTTCCCCGGCAAGTTTGACGATTCACCGCAAGTGAACGTGGCCAACTTTAACGCCGCTTTCAAGGCCCAGTCGCAGTTCAAGACGCTGCGGGACATGCTCGATCCCCATGGCCCCGACTGTGGCTACACATACACGAACGTGGCCAAGAAGGCCATTCCGAGCGACGGCACCATGACGTGGAAGAACCCCGACACGGGCGAAGGCTTCATCCCGAGCCACACGGTACCTCCTTGGTGGTGGTTTGGACCGTCGCTGACAACGTTTGCATAGGGCCCGTGCGAGGTCTGGATCAACGACAAGCGCGTGTTCCAGAACGACGACTGTGCGACCAACTTTCCGCAAAAGCCCGAGGTCCACCTCCCCGTCGACTACTCGAGCTGCACGGGCGACAGCTGCATGCTCCGTTTCTACTGGATCGCCCTGCACCAAGCGCAGTGGCAAGTCTACAGTACGTCTTGGATGGTGTCTCTCGCCGTGCTGACGCCTCCATCCTAGAGAACTGTGTGCCTCTGCAAGGCAACGGCAAAGCGCCCGGTCCTGCGCCCGGTCCTGCGCCCGGTCCTGCGCCCGGCCCTGCCCCTGGTCCTGCCCCTGGTCCTGCGCCGGCGCCGCAACCCGTGCCCAACGGCGGCCAATGCGCCAACATTCAAAGCAACGTCGACTACTATGGCAATGACATTAAGAACATTGGCGTCAGCGGTAGCAACCAGGACAAGGTCAACCAGTGCTGCAGCGCGTGCACGTCGACAAGCGGCTGCGCTGGCTTCACCGTGAACGGCAACACGTGCTGGCTCAAGAGCAAGCTCGAGAACCGGGTCGAGCGCAGCGACTGCCTCTCCGGCTCGTACTCGGCGTCCGCGCCGGCGCCCGTACCCAACGGTGGCCAGTGTGCCAGCATCCAGAGCAACGTCGACTACTACGGCAACGACATCAAGAACTTGTGGGTTAGCGGGAGCAACCAGGACAAGGTCGGTCAGTGCTGCAGCGCGTGCACGTCGACGAGCGGCTGCGCCGGCTTCACCGTGAACGGCAACACATGCTGGCTCAAGAGCAAGCTCGAGAACCGGGTGGAGCGCAGCGACTGTCTGTCGGGGTCGTACACCGCGTCGGCCTCGGGTGGCGCGTCGTGCGGCAGCGTGGCGAGCAACGTCGACTACTACGGCAACGACATCCGCAGCTTTCAGGTCCACGGCGACGCGAGTGCGCAGCTGGCACAGTGCTGCGACGGCTGCTCCAGCACAAGCGGCTGCGTCGGTTTCTCCATCAACAGTGGCACGTGCTGGCTCAAGAACAAGCTGGACAACCGGGTCGAACGCTATGGCGTCGTGTCGGGCAGCTACCAGAAGCACCACCTTCGTCGTCTGTAGAGTGTATCGATAATTGTCAACTTAGCGTCCTGCACCTGTGAATGGTTGGCCGCGTCTCGTGGATACCGAGGGACACCACAAAGGCACTCGATTCGCAAGGACAGAAAGTAGACTTGGACCAGGAGATGGTAGTCTGAATCGAGCCACGACGTTACTGGTGTAGAGCTGCTCAGTGAGCTCTCTCAACTGGTGAAACAAAGGCCCATCCCAGGGCTCGTCAAGAGAGCTTCTCTATGCATCCTGCACACGAGCGCTTTGATCACAGGAGAGCTCTTTGTCGCCAGGAGTATGTCATTGCTGCAACATGGTTCCGCCTCGGCTTCGAGCGAACGACGCAATCCTTTCAACCAATGTGTCGAGCATTTTGGTGCCCAAAGGAATTAAAAAAGTATCCTGGTACACCTTTTTTATATTGAAAATTTATATTGTAAAATTCCTTCCAAACGCCCATCGATTTGCTCAGCTAAATCAAATTAAATCGAAATCAAGGCTTGATGGTGTCTTTTTTAACTACAGCGTGGCTGCTGGACACCCCCGACGAAGCCGGACTCGACGTCGAAAAAGGAGCCAATTCAATTCAGGTACGCAGATATCGAATTTCGTGGTCCAGGCCAACTTGAGTACGTCGTCCGTCGCAGGCAGCGGGGCACGTTGACTTACCATAGATTTCCAGGCTGATGTGTTTTATCACGATTTAACTTTCCTATTGTGATATTTTTTAGTATGGATGGCATCGTCGGAGTAACGTCACTCTCTCCCGAAAATACAAAACATCAACCTTGTTCTGGCCACTTTAAAGTGGCCAAAGCGAGGCTGACCAGCGTAAATCCGAGGCTTGTGTGACATACTAGTAATGAGTTTCGTATTCTTGGCGTCAATTCTATTTTACATATAATTTCGGCCTCGCTTTGAAAATAAGTCGAAAATCTGACAATTTATGAGACCCACGTCGATTTTGAGGCGCAACTCTCGGTTATAGAACCAACAATACTGTTGCAGGTAAAATTTACAATACATTTTATGGCACAACATACATTACAAAAGTTATCGTAGATCGGGGGTACTTAAGCTTCGTCAAGCTTGGGAGTGTTGACGTCGAGCGTTTTTTGAGGGGGACCCTGGCGAGCCGAGGCGCCCTTGGCGAAGAGAGGCTCAATGTCTTCGAGGAGCAAGCCCTTGGTTTCCGGGCACTTAAACCACACGTAGGTGCCGGCAAGCGCGCAGAGGGCGGCGAAGAGGAAAAAGACACCGTTGATGTTGAGGTACTTGAAGAGCTTGGGGATAGCAATCATGAGCGCACCCATGCACCAGTTGGTCATGGTCGACGCCGACACAGCCTTGGCACGCACGTTCATGGGGAAGATCTCGGCCGGGTAGATCCAGCACACGGGGCCCCACGAAATGGCAAAGTTGAAGATGAAGAAGGCACAGAACACGATCATGGTCCAACCGGCGCCCTTGGAGCAACCCGAGTCTTCCGTGTTGCCATGGCAGCCCGCCGTGAACGAAATAGCCGACACAAGGTGACCGATGACCATGCCGACACCACCGATCAAGAGCAGGCTGCGACGACCCACCTTGTCGACCATGTACATGGCAGGGATGGTCGAGATGAAGTTGATGATTTGAAGGATGAGCAGCGAGGTAAGGCCGTCACCGACGACGTCCTTGAAGATCTGGCCGCCGTACGTGAAGATCGGGTTGATACCCGTAGCCTGCTGGAGCAGCTGGAGCGAGCAAGCGATAATGAGGCGCGGACGAATGCTCGGGTGCCAGAGGTCCGCCCACGTAGCCGAGTCGTTGCCTTCCTCTTCGAGAGCGTCACCAATGGCCTGGAGCTCTACCGTCACATTCTCTGTGCGGCGCAGACGCTTGAGGGTGGCTTCAGCATCAGCACGGCCCTTGGCCTTGTACACCCAGCGGGGCGACTCGGGCACGCAAAAGATACCGAGCATCACAACGACAGGGAACGCCATGGCGACGGCGTTGGTCACACGCCAACCGTGCTTGTCGTCCTGGACCACGTAGTTGATAATACCGGCAAGAAGCAGGCCCGTCACAATAGACATTTGCATGAAGCCCGAGAGCATGCCACGGAGCTCCTTGGGGGCCATCTCGGCACCGAAGATAGGCAGCGAGAACGACGAGTTACCGACGCCAAAACCCTGAATGATACGAGCAATGAGGGCAAGGGTGTGGTTGCCCTGGTTGGTGAGCACAAGCATGAGTGTGCCAGCACAGAAAAGGACACCGGCACTGAAGATGGTGGCGCGACGACCGAACTTGTCGGCAATGACACCGCCGAGGTAGGCACCAAAGATGCAGCCGATGTAGTAAAGGACGTTGAAGAGGGTGGTGAAGGTGGACCAGTTGTTGGGGAGCTTTTCAGAGGACGCCTTGCAGTCGGCGTCCGTGTTGCCATCGTAGCCGATGCAGAACGAGTCGAGGAACGACTGCATGACTAGGACTCCGCCAGTGACGCCCTGGTCGTAGCCGAAAAAAATGCCGCCAAGGGAGGCGAAGACGCAAACGACGATCGCGTACGCGCGGGACCCTTCCGTAGGGGCGTCGTTGGCGCCGCCGCTCGGGAGCATGGCAATACCACCAGCCATTGTTCGGATGGAGGCGGTGAAATGAAAAGTGAGTGTCGGAGAGGCAGTGGCTGGCTTGCAAAGGCGCGACACATTCATACGAACCAACCGGATCGAGCAAGCTGTAACACGTTGAAGTGGGGTACCTAGTGACTCCACTTGGTACCCCACTTCAACGTGTGCGCGCGTTACGTTGTGCCCCACACGATCGCTCCGATGCCGCTCGCTGACTCCTATCCTAGAGAGGTTCAATACCATTGAAGACATTGACGACATGGCGAAAGAGAAGATCCACCCTTAGGAAAGTCCACTGATAATATATATTAACAGAGAACTCATTAAAACACGTTGAAGTGGGGCATTGAAGTTGCAGTCTGTCACATGAAAGTGATGGGCTGCCCACCCAAATATCCTGTACTGAATTGGCTCCATGTGGTGCCAGGATACACCATCTTCAATACTGACGCAGCGCTGGATGAGCTGGCAGATTGCGTTACAAGCTCTCTCCCTCTCCACTCTGCCATGAATTTGCATAGTCATCGCGCTGACAGCTGCAGAAGACTCTCTCTACAAGCTACTTTTCGCTCCCTACTGACAAGTTCTTGAGGGCCGACATAGAAGCAGCCAGCAACGCTGAACGAACACAAAGCATTACATCGCAGTCAAAATGCACCTGGTTGATGCGAGGTTGGCCATTCTTATAGTATTTATCTGCTCGATTGGATGCTCTCAAAAGCGAGCAAAACGAGCGCCGATGCAATTTCGGTGCAACTAGCTGCCTCTTGAAATCGGTTTGCCGACAAATCATCGCAATATGTGCAGCATCCATTGGATGCATGGAATACTGCTCTTGCGCCGCCTTATGCAGCGTTCTGAACACTTTTCGTCGTGTTCAGGGGAGGGCAAATCGATGCAGAGGTTGCAGCCTCAAAAGATGCGTCGTCGATTGACAAATGGCCCATTGACATCCGTTTGGATACCAGCCAGAAACAAGGGGCTCGTCCACCCTGTGGCGTTGTTCTATTGGATTGTTACATGTACTCAATGACCATACATGCTGGAAGAGGCGGCTTTGTCGGCGAGGAGAAATGGCTTGGGTGATCGTAGCTCCAAGCAGACTACTAAAGCACTCTGTGCTGCGGCCATGATGGTCCGCTCTTCACCAAGTGCTTTGTTATGCCCAAAACATGTGCATAGGGGTTTCTTTAAAAATGGATACAATTCGCAACAATGATGTTGTAAGGCCGGCGAAAGCCAACGATGGCAAACCCGAAACAGCCTGAGGACGAAGGTGGGGCACAGCTCCACGAAGGGGGGCACAGCTCGACGGTGCCTTCTTCGGCCTATTTCACTGTCTAAGGTGATTTTGGCCAAACGTAGGAAGGCACCGCATCAGCCTGCTTGCTTTAACACAATGGACGACCTTGACAACCTCGACGATGGTCCCAGCCCCAACCACAGTGGCGTCGTCGAGGAATGGGTTGACTTTACCGGTTTGCAATGTTGAACGAAAAGCTTTCTTAAGTGATGCAGATTTCTTTTTACGGTCTCTTACAGGCTTATGCACGAATTGCCTGTATAGTGCCGGCCTTCCTGCAGCCGCCGTAGACGAGGGTAGGGATAAACCAACTGAATTACGAAGTGATTAAGTGTACTGACTACTGTCTACATGGGCTGTCCGAAGTGAGGGAGGGCCTGCAGGTCGTGAGGCTATGGTTGACGGGCTGTTACCGCGGGTGGTGCTTGTACAGTGTACCCTTGTGGGCGACATCGCAGGATACCTGGCGGGGAGGGGGTGTTGGTCGCACTTGACAGGCGTGGATCTAGACCAGCGGGCACGACATGGGCCCCCGACGGTACATGTTGCCGGCGGAGAAGTGACTCGCTGGGCGAGATGGCACGCTTGGGTGGTGTAGTGCGCCTCCGGAAGTCAGAGGGTCGGTTTCGGGACGTGCACCATGGTTGCGACCGTGCCTGGCGTGCGTAACCTCCCAACTTGAGTTACTGTTGTGGTGTTGTCATTCGAAGATCACCAGAAGCATGCCCCCGTCGACTTCTTCAAGTGTCCAGCCGCCTCCCCGGAAGCGTCGACCTCCATCTGGCCATTGCATCTTTCCCCACGAGGACGAGGAGATGGCCTCGGTGAGACTAACACCCGAGAAGCGTCGGGCCGCTGCCCGCGCTGAGGGGCGCGCGGCGCGTTCGGCGATGGCCCAGGAGGCCGATGCTCGCCGGGCTGCAAGTGAACGTGAATCGATGGCCGCCCGGGCAGCGTTCGCCCGTGAGCAAGAAGCGGCCCGTCGCGCTGTCGAGGAAGCCGACGAGGAGGATCGGCGTGCGGCCCAGCGGTACACCAATCCCCCATCTAGCCGGCGAGGGTCGGCTTCTTCGCGAGCGGCGTGGGACTCTGCTGATCGTGTCCCTCCTTCGCCTTCGCCTGCGCCGGCGCCACCGCCGGTGTCTCACGCGTCTGGTACTCCCCACCGATCGTCGTCAAATGATGCTCGTCGTTCGGTGAATGGTGCAGACGTTGAGAGTGACCTGGCGCGCCAGCTGGCTACCATGACGCTGCGGGCGCAGGCTGCTGAGGCCCGCGCGACCCGGCTTGAGGACGCCTTGGAGCAGGCCCGTCGCGACCCAGCGAGTCGCTGTGCTTCGGTGAACACCTCTTCTGGGCATCCTTGCCGTGTGCCGGTCGACTCATGCCGCTTGCGTGCTGCGGGATTCCATACCGATCAGCCTCGCGCGCCTGGCCCTCGTGCGTCCATACGTCTGTGCTTGTCTTACCGCACAAGCTCGGGTCAGCCTTGTCGTAACACCTACCGTGTGTGCCCTCAACGAAAGAAAGGGCTCCACGGCGGTGACACGGACAGCGAATGAAGTGTAGCCAGAAAGGGTCGGCGGTGCGCTACATCGCCGTAGCGATGCAGCACGCCGCCAGGTCGATGTCGTCGTCCTCAACGTGTAGGGGGATAACATCAACATGGCTTCCTTGGAATTGTGCGATGAGTTCATCACTGATTTCGGTCGTGGTCGTCCACCGTGTCTGGCCGTCGTCACATCGCACCAGCCATCGGTATTGTGGGCGCCCATGTCGGTCATGCTTCGGCAGTCGTCGTTGCTTGATCACTTCAGTCGCCCTCCTGTTGTCTCGCCTATTGCGTACTGGGATGTGCCGTTCCAGCAAGGGGTCGAGTTCCGCGTTCCAGTCGACTCCTGAGGTATCGACGTCCTCCGGTGGCAGCTCGCGCTCCGGTCCACGATCGAAGTATGGGCGCAGTCTATCTCCGTGCACCGGTGATGGTAGCACGCCTCCTGTGGGGACTCCCACCCGGTACGTCAGGCCCTTCCTTGAGAGGACTACCAACGGACCCCGCCAGCGGCTGCGCAATTTACCAGGTGGCAACACGCCTTGAGCGTCGTGGACAACTGGCACTGCAAGCCACACTCGGTCCCCGACGGCGTAGTTCCCGGCTCGGTGCCCGCCAGCTGCGATCCAGGCGGCATGTTTGCGGTCCACTGCCGCTCGATTTCGTTCCCTTGCGGCGTCGTTGGCTCGTCGTACCTCGTCGGCGATTTTAACGCTTTCGGGTAGGATTCGTTCCAAGAAGGCGGCACAGTCGTCGAATTCGGTGTCGCTTCCTCGCTGCAGCATGCGCTGAGTCGGTGTATAGGGCTCCCTTGCGAAGAACACGTAGAAAGGCGCGTATCCCGTCGCGTTGTGTATGCTTCGGTTGTACGCCGTCGTGACTGTCGGCATATGTTCATCCCAGTCATCGCGTGCGCGGATCAACGCTCGCAGTCGCTCCTTGACGGTTCGGTTCACCCGTTCCGCGATGGCGTTCGCTTGGGGCCGGTACGCTGTCGTCGGACAGTGCTTTACGTTGTGGATCGTGTATAGGCATCTGCAGACATTGGCAGTAAACGCCAGGCCCCGATCCGACACCAGCACCCTTGGGGCGCCGAACGGTTGAATTATGAAGTCGTTGAGTACCATGGCGGTCGTCGTGGCGGACCTGTCCGCGACCGGTATGCACCAGAGGTATCGGGAAAATAGGTCCGTCACGATGAGAATGTACTTGTTGCCGTTGACGGTGGCCACCCCGGGTAGGTCAGAATGATCGACAGCGAGAGTGTCCATAGGTGCATAGCCCATACGGGGTTGGCCGCTGGCTCCGTGCGCCGCGTTCTGCGGGTGTTTCGCCTGCTGACAGCGGGTGCAGGTGCGCACGTAGTCGTCGACGTCAAGTCGCATGCCTGGCCAGAAAGCGGTTGCTGCTTGTTTGTCCAGGGTCTCAGCGGTACTCCCGTGCGATTCACCCACACCGGCATGGGCACCAGCAAGGAGTTACCTTCGGATGGACGCGGGCGCCACCAGCACAGGTCGGTCGGGCCCATGCTTACGTCGGTACGCCGAGTGGGTGACGAGTCGGCAAAGCGTCCCGTTGTCCATTGTGTAGTCGTTCACTGTCTCCCGCTTGTACGTCGCTGGTAGCTCTTCCCGACATCCCTAGAGGTAGGTAATAAATGCCTTCATCCACGCTACTCCCAGCTGTGCCTGGCGGAAACGTTTGTTGCGGGTGACGTGATTCTCATCGTGCGTAGGCAGATCGTCCATGCTCACCGATGCCACCGCGGTGTCGCCAGGAGCCGGGGCATTCAGCCATGGGGGGGCGGTGCATTGATCGTGGCCCAATACACGACTTCTTCCAGTCGGATGGTCTTCTGCATATCGATTCCTTGGCTGTGGCTGTCGGTGCGTTGGTCCATGGCCCAGTTTGTCACATAGTCGGCCAGCGAGTTGTGTTCTCGAGGTACGTGGTGCAGTATCCAGGCGTCGAACCTCCCCAGTAGCTGGGTTATTGTCGCAATACGTTTCCGTAGGACTTCTTCTTTGGGAACGTAAATGCGGTGCACCAGGTTGTGGATCAGTTCCGAGTCCACGAATGCCACGACCACACGACTCCCACGTGCATGTGCCACCCGGAGGGCAGCCTCGAGCCCGGTGGCTTCTTGCTGGTTCACTGTTTCGTCCCCAGGGCCGTGCCATAATCCCGCGTCAATTAGGTTCTGCCCATGGTTGTCCCACATGCAGTCCCACATGCAGTACCCATGGCCGTTGATCAGCCCGCCTCGGTTAGCGCCGTCGCTGGCTGTGATGACCGCCCGCTCGTCCATGCGTGGCCATATGAACGGGGGCGCCGACGTCGGGTGCTGGGGATCGTGCTTCACCGGGTGGCCCAGCAGCAGCTCTACTGGGTAGTGCTGCCGCCGTCGGCCCGCCTCGATTTTAAGTTGTAGGCGCCCAAGCTCGAACTGCCACTTGCCCAGTCTCCCATGATGCATTGTATGTTCCACGGCCCAGCGCAGGTTCGGTTTCGTGGTGTACACGTTTGTTGTCCGTCCGTCTAGGTGATGACGCCAATGCTTGGCTGCCAGCATGAGGGCGAGCATCGCCTTTTCGACTGTTGTGTACCGTAACTCGTACTCGTCGAGGTTCGCGCTGGCAAAACCGATAGGCCGTTCGCCGTCTGCAGTCGTTTGCGACAGCACACACCCGACCGTGGTGGAGTCGTGTCCGATTGTGATGTTGACCGTCGCCGAGGCAACTGGTGCGTGCAGCTTGGTGATGTTGTTGACCAACTGGATGACGTCGTGGATGCAGGCATGGTCGCTATCGGTGAGATAGAAATCTCCTCTTGTGCTGCTCGTCTTTGCAAAGAGCGGTGCGGCAACTGAGGCGAACCCGGGCATAAAACGCCGGTAAAAGCTCGCCCGCCCCAGGAACTCACGTAGGTCGTCGGAACTCTCAATGTGTGGTGATCTTACGATTGCATTGACCAGCCGTTGCTTGGTCGAGACTATCCCGTTTCCTTCGAGCGTGTGCCGCAGATACTCGACCTTGGTTGCATTCCAGACGCACTTCTCGCGTCTCAGCGTCCATCCGGCTTCCTGGACGCGCTGAAGAGCGAGTTGGACGTGGTGCTGGTGGTCGTCGGGGTTGCTCGAGTGGTATGTATAATGACATCGTCGATGTAGACCTCGACTAACTGACCAAGGTATCCATGGAACGTGTCTGCCATGAAGGATTGCATCGCTCCGGCGGAGTTCACCCCTCCCATGAGCATGCCTGCTGGCTCGTACGCGCCACTCTCCGTGACAAATACGAACTTCTTTCCATCGTCTCCAGTGAATCTGACTTGCCAGAACGAGGACGCCAAGTCGAGGAGCGTGAAGTACTGTGAGTTGGCGACTCGGTCGATGAGGTCTGCGATGCGTGGTAAGGGATTCACGACGACCGCGGTGCGTTTGTTGATAGCACGAAGGTCGTTAACCAGGCGCCACTGTGAGGCATCTGACGGGTCAGCGTTCGGCCTTTTGGGTCGCAGGAACGCCGGGTGGCACCATCCAGCGCTGTCCACTGGCTTCGCTAGTCCGTCCCGAACCATCTGACGGACGATTTCGTCCATGACTCGCCGTCGTTGAGGGTCCAGGGGGTAGTGGCTCTGTCGAGAAGGCTCGCCGGTGACTGAGACGGCATGCTGGTATTTGGGTGTCTGCCGTATGGGCTCACCACGTCGAGCGAAAATGCTGTCGTGTTTCTTGAGCAATGCCGCCACCCACGGGACCACGCGCGTTCCTGCTGCAGCTTCGTCAGCGTCGCTGCTCGGAGTGCTTTCCAGCATCAGATCGACGGTGTGGATGTCGCTGCATGGTCCAAGGATGACCTCGTCACGTAGCATGGTCATGGAGATTCCATGCGTCAGTGCAAAGTCGATGCCCATGATGCCATCATAGCCCAGGCCAGGGCACACCACGAAAGGGTGTTGCACGGTATTGTTGCCGAATTCGACTTGTACCATGCACACGCCGATATCATCGAGGCTGCTGCCGCCTGCTCCCCGCAGCCGTCTACGGAAGGGCTGCAGTGTAGGCTCGCCGATGGTGGTCCACTGTTCGGCGGACAGGAGCGACACCATTGCGCCTGTGTCAAAGACCATCGCCGTGTTCACTCCGTCGCACTTGGTGGGCACGATCAATTGCTGAAACCCACTCCTTCCTAGGTCTTGTCTCTCGATGTGCACAGTAACCACCTGGGCCATCATCTTCGGCCCTGCCTTCACTAAGTGTGGCCCGTTGGCGTGGGTGTCCCATCGACGGTAGTGGGTTTTCCATCGCTCCACTGCTGCACCAACCGCGTTCCATGTTGGATACACGTGGATCGGTCGTCGTTCGTCGGCTCTCCACGTGGTGGCTTCGTCTGTCGGTGCTTTACTCTGCTCGTGTTGTGGCGAGTCGGGTCGTTGATCGGTCCGCCACTGTGAGTGCTCGCTGTTCTCTTGTCTTCTGTCGTCTATGTGGGAGCTCAATCTCCCGGGCGTTCCTTGTGCTGTGCCCTGTTCCATGCTGTGCTCTTTCTCGTCGTGGTGTTCCTCTCTCGTTGTCGCGGTCTGTTCGTTCTTCGTCATGTCCTCCCCTGTCGTCGTGCCGGGCCCTTTTCTAGTGTGTGTGTCGGCTGTGTCCTCAGTTTGTGTGCGCCCATGTTCCATCTCTGTCTCCGCACCGGTCCCTGCTGCCCCGGTAGCGTTGATTGTCGAAGAAACAGTGGGCCGCGTGTCATTTCCATTCACGTTACCAAGGACTCCTGTTCTCTCCACCTTGGGTTCGTGTTTGTGAGCTTGTCGTTGCTTTGCGGCCGTCGGCATCGCCCCTACTGGCGGCCTCCGCCAAAACCCGGCGCAGTTCCAGTGTCTTCCGAAGCGTGGGCTGCTGGGATCGGTGTTGGTCCATTGGTGCTGGGTGTCTCGGTAGTGTTCATAGGCACGGATGATTGGGTGGCCACCGCGGCAATGACTTGGGCAGCGTATGGGTTGCGTCGCACGTGCGTGAGCACAGAGCATTCGGCGTCGGTGTGGCCCACGTTGGGCCCGTGGAAGGTGTAGTCGCCGCGCGGTGCTTGTTGGCTACGGTTCGGGCAGAAGCGACGCACATGGCCGTATCCTGAGCAATCATAGCATTGGACCTGGGCCTGGTACCCTGCAGCGTGGTTGGGAGATGGTCCACGGCGTAGGTTCCGTGCCGTCACTGGGGCCGGGGTGTGCTGGATGGCGTTGACCTGGGCCGCCTCGAGTCCGTCGCCCATCACATCATCGTCCACTGCATTGATGTAGGCCTGATGCTGCGGTGCAGCGGGTCCCAGAATTCCCGTCTTCAGGCGGCTTGCTGTCTTGGTGAGCTGGCGTTCAAATTCTGCCCACGAGGCTAGGTCCGCGTGTGGCAGCACCGCGATCGCAAGTGCTGGGTCGCGGATGCCGTCGATTGCTTTGTCGATCAGCTGCCGGTCCTGGTCTTCGCGGCCGGCCACACGGGCGAAAGCCGTCACTCGAGAAAGGTAATCGTCAGCTCGTTCAAACCCGGTCTTCTCGTTGAAGTGCTGGGCAATGCTGTCGAACAGGCGACTGCGGGCGGCACTGTTGCCCACGAAGCGATCATAAAAGAGTTCCACGAGGCTGGACCATTGCCCGAAGGTGAGGTCGGTGATCTCCCACATCTCGCGGGCCAGGATATTGTTCAGCCAGTTGGTCTCGGGGGCCTCCAGTGAGTTAAGGAGGATCAGGTCGCAGTGTCCGGGCTCGCCACCGAGCGCGTCAGCACGGGACTCCACGCTCCGAATGTGCATCACGGCCGCGGCAGCGCCGCGATTCTTGAATCGTGGTATACGCTCGAACCGGATCGGTGCGATCCAGTCAGCTGGGCGGCGACAAGTTGCATATTGTTGGTCCAAGCGAGCACCTGTTGCCTCAGCGGCCCGGTGGCCAAGAGCGCTTGCAGTCGCAACCGGTTCTGTCCGGGCTGATGCGAGCTGCAGTAGTGAGTCTTGCATCGCTGGCATATTGGCTTGGACAAGCTGGTGACCATTGCGCATCTCGATTAGCGCGTCACGGACCATCGCCAGGGCCTCGTACACGGCAGCTGTGGCTGCGGGTCCCTCCAACAGATCTTGACCGGTGCATTCCATCCTCGCGAATTCGCGACTCGCTGAACGGCCTACCGGCGGTGGTGTCCTGGGGGTGGAGTCGGTTGCGGGTGAGTGCGGGACTTGCTGCTCCGCTTGGTTGGGTTGTGGCAGCAGCGGACGGCGTAGGCCGTCGTCGCCAGCGTCATGAGCCGCGGGGTCATCCTGATACTGCCCGTCTTCCGTGTTGCGGCCGGGGCTGCGGATTTCAGCGTACCCGTGCTCAAAGCCAGGCTCCGGGTCGGGCTGGCTTCCCCGTAGCCGGGGCTCAATCGCCTGACAGAATTTCACGGCAGGGCCGAGTGTGGCCCACCGATCGCACCCGGGGAAAGTGCGCCAGATTTCAAAGCTGGGCACATACGCCTCCGGATCGTGTTTGGTGGGCATCATGGCGCCGGGGCCATCCCGCAGTGCATGGGTACGTGCCCGGGCCTGGAACTCAACGCATGCTTCCTAAGCGGTCTTCCCGGGAATGGCGCCATGCCACGCTGGTCCTGTAATCGTCAGGAGGGCTAGTGCCACACGGGCTTCGCGCCACTACGGCATTGGGCCGGGCTGGCCGTCGTCCCGGAATCCAAGGTGGAGCGCTACTCGGCTCAACGTGGTGGCGGCTTCTTCGGCGGTCATGTCTGCGGCCCACAGTGAAGCTAGATGCGCGTGCTGTGCGAGCCGCTGCTCAGTGGGGTACACTTCATTCGCTGTCCGTG